>VXBN01000566.1:0-15331 GCA_013397395.1 Sinosuthora webbiana
TTTTTTTAACAGAGTGAAAGAACACTAAGATTTGTTGTTGCTAAACATTATATTCTGCTGTATCTCTTCACATTTCATTAAAACCATTTTGGCTGAAGTAAATTCTGATATTTTGTGGGACATTTAAGCAAGAGAAATCCTGCTATCTCCTATTTGTCCTGAGGAATATAAAGGCATGCTGTCCCCACACATCTCTGGAAGAATAATTTTCAGACCTGTCGAGTTTGAAGTTCAGACAATACTGAGTAAGCTATTTTGAGTAGTAAACCACTAAGAATAAAATATCTCTTTGTGTATGCTTATAGATACAGAATGAAATATTTGTAGCATGTGTTCATGAAGACTGAATTAATTTTACTCAAAGCATTAGAAGGATATTCACCTTTCAGCATGACTTATACTTGGAAAATTTCATCTTATAAGATTTTGTATGGAAAATAAACAGCTACAGGTAGAGTCTTTTGCAGTCAAAATAGTAGCCAGAGATTTATGCCATCTGGACTTAATTTAATGGGAAGATATCTCAAAATTTCCAGAATACATTGATTCTTAATTAAATTCATAACTTACTGTGGCAGGAGAAGTGTATGTACAAGTTCTTATGGATCATGAGGCTAAACATTATGGAAGGATAAATGATTTCCAGGAATAGTGAATAATCATTTAATATTCAGAGGTTTTTGTGCTACATAGGTTTTACTCATTTTGTGAGATCTGAAGTTTCTCTGCTCTGGTGTTTAGCTCAGGCTTGCAAGATCAACACATATTTTTGTACATTTGTCCAGTTTCCAAACTTTTGAAAACTCTGTTAGAGGGGCCCATCAGGGCCAACAGCTGGTTATTTGGTAAGTTTGACTTCTTCTTATGAAAATGGTATTTACAGTAAAAGACATCACCCAGGGATTCAGCAAGAATTTTGTCTTCTTAGTAGTATGTATAATTCTGCAGGCCAAACCAGTCTGGATCTTTCCAGATATTTCTTTTTAATATTTTAATAATAATTATATACCAGGGAACCTCCTTGAAGTGAAATGTACTCTCTTTCTTCTGTTTAAAATATGGAATTAAGAAATTAATTTACTTTCTGATTTTTTTGTGTGTCAGATGAACTGAAGAAAAGGGACAGGAGAACCCAGTCCTCATCAAACTGGAAGTTGTGAGAGTTTCTGTCATTGACATAGAGGTGAACAAAACTGAAAGATGCAGAATATCTCCCATTAAAGGCTTGAATCTACTCTCATGTTAATTGCTGTGAATCTGAAAAAGATGCAAAGAGAGATTATTAAAAAGAAAAGGGAGAGACAAATCAAGTGTCATGAGTTGATCCCATAGTCTGCATGAAGTCTACTGCAATCATAATTTTATAAAGTTAACTCCCATCAGTTCACTTCAATGTTTTCAAAACTCAGGGTTATTGGACAAGTGAAAAACAACAGCTTTTCCACCTTATGCACAGACTGGGACAAGGAAAACGCGCATCATTGCACTATCAATAAAAATGGAATGGAACACAGAAGTTCAAAAGCTCAGGAACAGTTCGTCTTGAGGTCAACCTCTGTCTTACCCTGGCTATTCATATTATCTTGTAATAGCTCTTCAGGCTTCTTGGTACTGAGTGCTGTGGTACCTGGAGTGCCTTGGGGAGTGCAGTGGTAGCTTGGGGCAGCAGTGCCAGCTGGACTCTTCTGTGTGCTGACATTTTTTGTCTACAAGGAGCTGCAAGTGGGTAACTGTCGGGTTAAGTCTCCTCACCCGAGCTTAAAGGCGGTAAAAAGTCTTTTTTTGCTCTGAAAGCCCCGAGCCAGGTCGTAAGAAAGAAGCAGAGTCCTCAAGGTCTTTTTCTCTTGATATTTCGTGTTGTTAATTGTTTCATATCTTGAAATGTTCTCTGTGCCCAGCCAAGATCTGAACAGCAGCTAGGACACGAGGCGACTCCCCTCATAGTGGGACGTTACAGTCCCTTTATACAGAAAGTTACGTATCACCTGTTTACACTTAAATTCCAATACCTATCACCTATACTAAAGTGGTCAACTTTACTTTAATCCAATCTCCTTAAACTACTTTGTGCCACCATCACCAAAAGATGGAGGCCAGGGGAGAAGAAGGAAGAACCAAGGGCAACACCCTAAATCCTCCGTCTTGTCCCCCATGTACCTATATTCTAAAAACTCAAAACTACATCATTTCTCATCTTATACCAAACTAAACTACATTTTTCACATCTCTGTGGTTTGTAATTCTTCCCTTAATGTTGGAAGCCATTCCCATGGACTGAAGTCAAAGGCAGTATCCTCCTGAGCTCCGTGCCAGGGTCTCCAACCCCCCTTTACAGCTCCAAAAACCCCCTGTACAGATCTCAAACTTTCTTGCTCAGGTTTGTGACCTCCCAGGGCATCCAGAGGAATGCCCTGGACTCCTGTAGGGCAGGAGAGGCAGGTGGGGAGACAAAATCTTGCACTGAAATTTGCTAAGAGATTAAGCAATCCAGTGAGGTATAACAAGGGTGTGATTTTTGCTGAAGAAAAGGAAGGCTGTGGAGAAGAGATGCACAAAAGTCATTATAATTTTGAAGGATTCATACTAGTCACCATTCAAGGACAGTAGTCCAGACAATTAAAAAAATGTCAAGAGAAATAAAAAAGTTTGTTTAAAATACTTGTCAATGTTTTATGCTGGTTTTTATGCATAGGAACTTTTGCTGCCATTCCTGTCTAACTGGAAATTGATGAATGGGAAGTCAGATATTGGAACTTTTATTACAAGAACAAATTCTCTCACTTGTCTGTGTTTATAGGCTCAGATCTGAGGCTGAAACAAATTCTCCCAAGATGTTTATAACAGAAAATATCCATTGTTTCCCTTGTTACAACCAGAATTCTTCCTGTCACCTACATATGTCACAGTAAATTAGGTGCTCAGGGGTCTTACTTGGAGCCATTGCTTTGGTCCCCCATATTCCTTTGACCTCCTCTTGTTACATCTTCAGCTACATTAATATGCAACTTATTTAGACCCTGCTTTTCCAAAAAAGGAGTAATTTTATTTTCTCTAGTCACTTGAAGGTGTCCAATCATTCTAATATTTAAAATTCTGATTGGCCTTCAGAAGTTTTCAAAATCATGTTCATTTTCTGTAACAATGGATATAAAGAAGCAATTAGTTCTCTTGTTCTTTTTGTAGGCTTCATGTTTTTTCACATAGCTCTTACTTTGATCTGTAAAGCCACCATTCAGGTCTGTGAGCAATCAAACGCAGAAGATGATTCTTGTCCTTCAAAATGGGGATGATCACATAATTATATTGCCCTTTTTTCACCTTTCCTTTTCTGACTTGTGGTGCCTCAAGATGTAATAACTTTGGGAAGTTTTATTTTTTTCTTTAGCCTTGTGAAAGTCCCCCCTAAAAGTTCCAAAGCAACACTGTAACTACGCTATACATCCATCATGAAAGCTGATCCACGGTAAAATTATAAATTAATTCAGAATTACACAATATATGTAAACTTCAATCAGATTCTGGGTTTTCTTACTCTAAAGTGTTTTCTTTCTTAAAGGTGTTCTTTATATACACACATCAAATGGCTTGTTGTGCCATCAAAAAGCTTGAGGTTTTTTCCATTTTCATTTTGAATGGCTTCTTGATAAGCTGGGTTTTTAAGCATCTTGTTTTCCACCTTTCTGGTAAATCAAATCTTTACACAGGATTAAAAGGTGAAGGACTGTACATTGCCAGTACAATTGACGTGTCTTCCTGAAACTAATTTTAACTAAATCAGGAACCACAACTGACACAAGAAACCAGTCAGCTGTTGATACATATTAAACTAAGTATAGTAAAAAGAAAACATGGAGGTGTAGATAAAAAAGGGAAAGAAAATCAAAACCACTTCACATCTCTGAATTATTATCTTGAAAAATACTGCACTGCAAGTAGGAAAGGTGAATATTTTTAAAGTTTAATCAAATTTAGATCCTCCTTGCAATGTTGTTAATGCTAATTACTTGTTAAGCCATTTTTGAAAATGTTCTAAGACATCACTGTATATTTCAGGTAATGCGAGGAGACTTATAAATAAATATGGTAAAAAATGACATTGCGGTATCCTTAAGCTTCTACCAGCTTTAAAATTGCATACAGACTAATCCTGCAAGGTGTCATTCAGGGAGCTGAACAACTTGGGCTACATTAGAAACAGAAACAAAGTCGTTTCTGGTTTCAGCTCCAATGTATTTATTTAATCAGTGTTTCTGCTGCAGACTTCCAATGGCAGGTGCCCATGTGGGACTCCATTGCTTTGGGTGTACTGCATGCAGCACATCAGTAGGCTGCTGCTGTGGTATGACTGCAGAGGCATTGCAGTCTTGCTGCTATCGTTGGTTGTCATGGCCACAAGTAATATACAATTTGAAGCACAAAGATTCAGATTTTTTTTTAAAAAAATACCACTTTTTACCTGATTTTTTTTTCCTTTTTCTTTTAAGGAAGATTTTTGAATGGTTATAGAAAGCAACTACACACAGTAACAGTACATTTGTGACTTCCTCTGCTGCTTAAGGAATGCCAGTACCTACACAGATGTGTAACACAACTAATTTTGGAAAGAGTTGCATTTCTCTTATACATTTGCTTTTGGCATGTGTGTATTAGATCTCCGATGTGTATAATCAGATTGATTAACGAAGTTGCTTTTTAATCAATTTCTTCAGTGGTAAACATTATTAATGACAAATATGAAGTGACATTTTTCACTACCTCTTTACATAACTGCTGAATGTGGAATTTGAAAGTCATAATTGAATATTAAAAGAAAATAAACTAAGGATAGATTGAGTTAATGAAAATTGAAATAGCTAGTAATTAAGAGTTATCCAAAATACATGCACTTATTAAATGACTGAAGAGAAGATCATCGTTAATAAGAATCTCTCAGACAAGAGTTATTCTTCAGTTAATAGAAATCTAACTATCCAGGCAGATGGGCTGTATGTCGATTACAGGTTGTATAAACGGCAGGACACATGGATGATGTGTGTAATATTTTGTTGCACCACAAGAGGTCACACCTCATTTATAAATCCATGCAGTGGAAAAATGGATAATGGTTCTATCTACAAAAAGGTGAAGTTAAATCTCATCCACTAAATAAAAGACAAACAGAACAAATTGTGAAACAACGACAAGATTTTTTTTTTCCTGTTAAAACACTCTCAGCCTGCGTGGTCTGCTGTGAGCCACATCCAACTAGCCTCTCTCCATTTCATGCTGAAGGCAGGGAAAAGCATGCTGAGCCGTTGTACCTTCTGAATCATTGCTAGCATATGATGTAACCTTGGAAAAACGACAAGATCAGTCTCTCCTTGGCATGGTGGGTAACATAATCAGATTATATATGATGCATTGGATGGGATTACAGTGATCAAATAAGCGTGTTTGGCAGCTCAATAAGAAGTATTAAAGCTGAGTTTAGCTGGACAAATTGCTCCTAGTTCAGTAAATGATAGATGCAGAGAGATTTTTATTTTGCAGAGATTACAGCCTAATTTGTGGAACAAGATCACTTCTTAAAGACAGCATTCAGAATTTTTAACAGAAGTTGCAGCATGATGCGGTGATGTAATTCTTGATGTTTTGTGTGGCAAAAATACCCCTCTGTGATCCCTGTTTGCTGTCACTAATTCTGAATGAAGCAGGGCCAAAGAATGGAACCAATGTGCTGGGTGGAGGAAGCTGGGAAATTAATGCTGTGCCACTCTGTGACAGGGCACAACTAGAACGGTCTTGCTGCCAGGGGAAATAGGTTTGGGAGGAAGTATGAAGAAGCTGGTTCTTTGTTGTCCGCGTTAAGGCAGACCTGCATGACATTGCACAGGTAGGGAGATGGACGCTCATGCCTCTTCATCACTTCCTTCTGGAGGGTTGTTGGATCACATCATGTCAAGGTTATTTCTGAGCATTTTTTCTACTTTCTAAGCTCTAACTGTTAGTGGGGAAATGATAAGACCATAATTATTTGACACCAAATAGTGTATCATTTATGTAATTTACAACTGCCTAATTATGTGCCTAACTTGCAGGCTATTATAACTTCAGTAGTGTCCTTTGGGTATACAACTCTTCTTTCACTCAGGTAAACAAGTAATTAGCAAAGAAGGAATAATCCTGGGAATAAACTGACCATAGTAATTTTGGCTTTCTTCTCAGAATGAAAAAAAGAAAGCTGTTTAATGAATTAATAATTTCTGGTTCTTGTATTTTTTTCTCCTAGGAACTCAAAGCTTCTCAAGAAAGAATAAGTGTATTTATCTCTGTTTTATGGACAGAAAAACAGAACTAAAACCTTAACTGTCATGAGGAATAAACAGCCCCAACAGACAAAATCTATTTCAAACTTACAACCTGAAACAGCTTACCAAGTGCAATCTTCTCTGTCCTAAGAAAGGTCACACATAGACAATGTCAATTATGTTCTGTTTTATATAGTTAATTTTGTTAGCTTTGACTTGAGTTTGTGTACATAAGCTGTACCCATTGCAGATCTTCAAAGGAGCATGAGAGACTACAATTAAGTAAGTTTTTCTGTTTCAGTTTCTAAAGGAATTTCTCAGGACTGCAGATTCTTAAACATTTATTACTTACAGCAGAAAAATAATAGTTTCTGGAAGTACCTGATCTTCAGTAAACCTTAATATGATTGGATGAACTCTCTCTGCAATCTTGAATCAGTTATTTAATATCTTTACACATTAATTTCCTTGATTAGCTAATTTTTTTTCACTGAAAGACATTTAATACTTCTATAGTGATAGGAAGAAGGAGGATAATTTGTAAATATACAAAATAATAAACTGCCACATTGACAAAATTGACACCCCTCTCCAAAGACAATAAAAAAAAAAAAAAAAAAAGGGGAAAAAGAGAGAATTAAATTCCTAAGAAGGAAGGAGGACTGTTTGTAAGAGAAAAGCAAGGGAGGATTGAAACATATGGGAAGAGGGAGAATGTGGCACATCCTACAAGCCTTATGTCAGGGCAAGGCTGTAGATGGAGATTGTGCTCTCTCTTCAGAGAGCTTGTAAGACCAAACAGACCAATTTAAACTTAATCCTCCACTTGATCTCAAATCTCTAATACCATGAGGAGAGAGTGTCAGCGACATGGCCATTATTACATAAGATTTCAGGCAAATATTGTGCTTTATTTCTAACAGTTGTCAAGCAACTGAGATATTTTCATGAGAATAACTCAGATGCATGGATAGGAGGCTTTGGGAAGGGTTTATTGCAAGGCTCTTGTGTGAGGAAGAGAGGAACAGCATCAACGAATGAGCAGAGCAGGAGCAGCCTGATAGCAGATACCTTTCACCTCCATTGGTGACCAGATCCAGCATATGAACAGGTTGCAAGCAAAAGTGAATAAAATTGAAAATAATTAGTCTAATTCACTCCGAACAATTTCCCAGTGAGTACAGAGACAAAAGGACACCGAGTGCTCTCATAACAGTGGCTTCTATTCATTATTTAGGCATGTCTTAACTACATGGATCATTAGAGAAAGAAATCAAGGGAGAAATGAGTAGTCTGATACCAGGACCTTCCTGATGTGCTTTGAGATCCTTTCAGTTCCACATAGTGCAGGGAATGTCTAGCACACTGCAGTGATAGTCCATTACCAACCTTTATTGAAACACGAAACCATTTTAAAATCTAAAATAACATCAGCATCTGGAATTTGAAGAAATCTCCTCTGAAATCCAGATATGTCTAAGGCTTTTGAATGTAACCATTTCTCCAGACTATGCTGCTGATAAATTATAGATGACACACACCTACACTTTTCAACAGTAGATTGCAGCAGCTTCTTCTCTGCCTATTTTTATTTTCCTTATTTCAAGGTCTACTCTTCTTTGTCACAGTTACAAATCCCTAAGTAAAAATAACAAAACTGAGTAGAATTTAGAATATTACGCAAGTTCAGGAGAGACAGATAAAACATATCGGAGAGGTGGATTAATAATTAAGGCTTAATTTTTGAAATTTTTAGAAGCACTCTGTGTAATAAAGGTGCATGGTAATAAATTATCTTCATGGTTTACCAGAATGAGAAGTAGGATATTTTGGCATGTAAGACTGAGTGACTTCTGAATCACCCTAGGTAATTTAAAAAACAATTTCAATCCAAATTCAGTTCTCTGATTTTGCTTAGTCCATGATTCATGTATACAGTCCCTCAGAGGCTTAATACAACCTGTCAGCTGCATGAACCTATGTGCCTGCAAAGCAAGGACCATGGGTTCATGGGGCTGTTTTGTGATTTACAGAGCTCTTACGTGGGTTTATTTAGAGTGTGAAGTTCAATATGGTTGGTGTTTCCTGTGGAAAGACTCTCTGGCAGCAAAGGGGCTCTTTAAGGACAGATCCTGTATATACTGGCAGTATACCCAGTATATACTTACCCTGTTCAGCCATGCAGAGTGATTGCAAATGTATAGCCATTCTGAACTATTTTAGTTCAAAGCTATTTTCACAGTTAGAAGGAATTGGACATTCTGAAGATGTAATAATTGATGATACTCTTCTGCAGAAGAATATTCAGTCACATGTTTCAGGGTTAGAGCTAATTTTCAGCTCTTTGAGAGAAGGATGAGACCAAAAGCTGTTGGAAAATTTCCACATGTCAGACATCAAAGGGCTTCATCATGCCCCAAGGTCTGAGTTATGAATATAGTCAGAAGCAAGACATTAGGCTAGCAGGACCTTTTGAGTCTGGTGTAGATCATCTAACAGGTATCAGTTATATTAGCGAGAGCACAACACCACTGACATACACAAAATTAATTTTAAAATGCATTTTTTTCTCACATTGGTGGAGTGAAACACTTTGGAAGGGGCTTGGAGCTTTGCATTTGAACATGTAAATCGTCAGGCTGATGAGTTTTGTTTGATGCTGTTAATTTAGTTTCTTTATCCTTTTCTACTTAAGTGCAGACCCTGTTGCCATGCCTCTCTTGAGCTGCTCCAGATTCTTTAGAGAATAAGTAGAAAGAATTCTGGTATGCAAAGTATAATACTAACATTTAAATTACATAGCTGTAACTAAAATTGCTTTGGACTGTGTTTTTCAGTGTCAGAAATGTAGTCTCAAATGTAGGTTTACCACAAAGGAGACCTCTGCATGAGCAGAGGGATGTGAGAATGGAGATCTGACTCCAGATGCTGAGGCTCAAGCCATCTTCATCACTGCTGATGCTTAACTGCACTGTCCCTTTGCATGGAACAGCAGCAGCACTGGTACTGCTCTCAATACCTAGGAATTGATAGCAGCTTTTAACTTACCCAGTCAAAACTTCATTTTCATACAGCTCATATCTGAGTAAAGAAAGATCCTACGGTGGGTAGTCTTGTGACACATATTCTGTGACAAAGTATGTCTGTAGAAAAATAAAACTTCATGCTAGACATAGCAGGAAGGGACCAATCCTGAAGGAATAGAGTGGGCAGTCTTTTTTGAGACACAGTGTGAAAGAATACTTTGCAAAACCCTTTTCAAAACCAAGAGAGTATGTTTACATTACAAAACTGCAGCAATTCAAATTCAAATAAAAAGATCTTACCAATGAGTTTAATTTCTTTTTAGTTTCCTTTCAATCATAACCTATCAGTATCACCATAATTTCAACAAGAGTCTAAAGCTGAACACTTCCTTTGACATAGCCAAATGCAAAAAACCTCAACTCATGAAGCATCTTCTCTAAGGATCTTACACCAAGTTGACATAATTCCTATGGCAACAACTTTTGTGTTTAGAGGCTAATAACTCTTACCTACTTTCTGGAAATTATTTATAATGTCAGCAACAAAAGCAGATATTTTGCAAGGTATTTTGCATGCCTTCAATACATTTAATAAATTGCTACTATGTTTTTTCTTTTGCTTGAAGCACGTAAAATCTCTTCCTAGTTTATTTTTATTAAATTTGTTATTGATAAAAACTTTGTTCCTGCACTTGAAGTTGCCTTATTTCCTGACTATTTAGACAGCAGAAATGAAACATTCTATTCTTCTGAGAAATTCATTAAGGCTGGTGGTTNNNTTTTTTTTTTTTTTCTTACTTGTACTTGTGAACTAAAACAAAAACTAATCTAGAATTAATAAAATTAATTTTCATTTGAATGCTTTCTGGCATGCTTTTCGTTAATTTAATCGTAAAATATATAACATCAAGTTTTGAATTGTTCAGCAATTGTCAAGCAATTAAAAATCTCCACTGAACAAATATTATGTACAATAACAAATATTCCTTTGTAAGATGATCTGTTTATAGAAAGAGAGAAGATACTGGCTTCACAACTAATCTCAGGCATCCCAATGATCAGAGATGCTGATTTCTACCGCTTAAATTTAAATTTGAAAACTGTAGCAAATCACATCACTGGAAATAAAAAAAAAATCTGACTCAGAATTTGCTTTTACTTCATTTTTCTTCCTTTATTTTGTCTAGCAGCAATAACCCAGCCTGAAAGAAAAGGATATATCCTAAGAATGTATCTCCTAAGACTGAGGCCCCTGTGAGTAAAATCTGTTCTAACCCAGCCCAAACCAGTCCACAGTGGATTTTCTAGGCCTGAAGACAGACAATCCTTTCCCAATAGAGGCAAACAGTCCACCTCAGTTTCTCATGCTCAGGGATGGGGACAGAAGGATCACCAATGATTCCAAATGCCCTACACTAGGGAGGAGTTTGGTGCCATGAAACTGTACACCATGCTGTACGTGTGACATGTCCCTCTAACAGAATCAGCTGTGTCAATTCTCTGTTATCTGAGATGTGATGGCATGAAATCACAACCAGAAATGACAGAATATTCTGAGTTGGAAGGGACCTAGCGGGATCATTGAGTCCAGCTCTTAAGTGTATAACCCATACAGGGATCAAACCCAAAATGATGCCAACCGGAAGCAGAGTGGAAAAGTGAGAACACAGCTCTCTGACGTGGAGTTCTTAACACAAGGTTGCATGTTCATAACACATGTGCGTGTTAGCAGGATTGCTTTTCTATTTGGCTACCTGTTGCAGAGTCCAGAATTCAGAGACAGAGCATGACTCTCTGTATGAAGATGTGCCCACAACTTCTCCAGATGTGTATATAGCATTTCAGCATCTCATACCACATTTCCTGCTACACAACAATAATTTTATGCTTTTTAGTAACACCTGTGTGGACAAGCACTGCAACGTAAATAAAGCAATGTTTTGGTTTTACTTTGGAACTGAGTTAATTTATGATTTAATAGCTATTTAAAATCTTCCCATTTCCAAGTTAACTCCTGTTGCAGCAGGCCTCATGTAAGAGGGTAGAAATGAGCTGAGACACAGACTTCTTGTTTATCACAGCATAAAAAGAGTCCTGGTTTATTCCTCTTTACAGCTTAGCCGTCCCGACTCCAACCATTCACTGACTGTGGCTGCAGCAAGCTCCTACTGTAGGAGGTTTCCCTTGCAGCCTCTGACTGCTGGTTATTTCCTGCTAAACTGTGCCTGCATGTTTTTGTCTGCAGACTCTGAATGTAGGCTTTTACCTAGCTAAACTATGACTGCAAGTTCCAACAACAGGCTCTAAATGCACACCCAGACTGACTCCACAGCAGTGATTCTCTCTCCCCAGGATCCTGCTTGTTTGTGATTCCCCCTCACCAGCTAACTCACTCCCTTTTATCACATTTATCTTTATTGGATATAGCTGTTACTCATCAGGGGCGAGGCTGTATTGGGTAACTAATCTGTTACTTATCAGGGGCAAGGTCACCTGTATTCCCTTCTCCTACAACCTCCAACCTTCAGTAGTTCTTAGGCCTTAGTAACCTAGGTATACAGCTCTGTGTGCTATGTGCCTCTTTCTTTAGAGATGCTGGCAAGATCCAGGGGAAAAAACACAGGCCTGACTAAAATTCAGGCTAAGATTCTTTATTTTATTCTGTTAGGCCTGGGCCAACAAAGTTGTCTTTGAGCAACTTCATATTCAGAAGAAGCTTTTTCCTCCTTTGGCCTACACCAGCAATGACCCGGCTCACACATCAGCAGACAAAACTGCTATAACCACTCCACATGCTTTCGCTGTACAAGCTCTTCACTGTCAAGAACACCTGCTGCCTCTGGAGAATTTTTTGCATATCTTATTGCTGGGTTTGGCAAACAGAACACATACAATGGATTAGGGAACTCTGTTACATGCCAGGTAATTGTTTTTATAAAAGAGATACTTGAGGATGTATAGTGCCTGCCCCATTATTAGCTTTTAGCAGTAGACGATTTGTATCTCAAGTTATAATTGATGACTCCTGTAAAGCTAATAATTAAAATAAGCCATATTCACCACTTCTAAAATTGAGTCTGCTAGATATTTAATCAGGTCTTGTACATGACCTCTGAAGGGTAAATTTATCCTCCCAAGTCTTCCCTGCCACTTATTCATATTATTCATTATTTGTATTATTTATTACTTGTATATGTTAGTGACAGTTGGATATTAGCTGTTCCAGCTTTGAAAGACAGATGCTCTGAGGAGTGTATTTGGATTCCATGGAGCTCAGAGTCAAAAAAGAGACAAATTTGCTGGGGTAAAATTAATAAACAGTGGGAATTTAAAACATACATATGTACGTGTGTATGTATATGAATCAGCTAGTTCTGTGGAGGCTGCAGAACATTGTAATGCATTTTATTTAAGCAGGTGAAAAATGATTTAGAAATATAATTATTCTATTCCCAAGTAGGACTATTTTTCATTTTTGTTGCTACTGCCTTTAGTATGCATTCAGTCCTTAGGGAAAATTGTATCTGAGCTGCTGCATTTTCATGTGTGGAAATAATGAACTAGGTTGAACATGCTGCTGGAATAAGATTTGGTTTTAATGTGATCCTTAAGATGAAAAGATCTCCAGTCCTAATTGTACCTTTAAAAGTCTTAAAATTTGCAGTAAATTAATTTGGAATTTGAAGCAACACAGAGTAGAAAAAAAAATCCATAGTCTTGGATTTTTATTCATTAACATTGTGAGAAAATACTTTCAAAAACAGTAATCGTGGGGCACTTTATTAAATCCTGCTGGTACTTTTATTATCTATAGATGGTCTCTGCACACTTAGTAGCACTTGATCAACTTTTATTTGTATCTGGTAATGTTAAGATCAAATGTGCTTCTGTTTCCAAGGCATGTCTTCAGTCACATTGGTTTTCCATGTACAGTTAATAAATACATAGAGCAAATAGTTTTTCTTTTTTTTTTTTTCCCTTTTTTTCTTTCCCTTTATTTTTTTTCTCTCTGTTACCTGTGCTTCTTTTGTCCACGACTGTGCCTTCTCCTTTTCTGGGTTGGACATTTTTTCTCCTAGTGCTGGTGCTGTTAACAACATAATTCTGGGCCCTAATGGTTTTTGCTTTTCTATGTGACTATTCTTTTTTCTCTTCTTGTCACAAGCCTTTTGTGGTATGTGGTAGCCTGCTCAGGTCTCTCTTTTTTTTTTTTTTTTTTTTTTTTTTTTTTTTTAGCTTGGACATATAATCAGAAAGAAATTACTAAAAAATTAAGATGATTAGAAAATGCTCATTATGTTCTGCTGTGATTATCCACTGCTTTAATTCATGTGGGCCAAATAGTGATCTCTTAAACCTTCAAAATAAGTCTTCAGTTATGCTTTTTTAGAACACAGGTCTGGCACATCTGGCCCATGGTAACTATGTCCTTGCTTAATGGCTATTTTAGTATAAGATCTTGCTTTCCCTTCCACTGACCACTAAATAAGTTTCAGTCCAGATCCATCTAAAGATCTGCTTAAACACAAATCAGACAAACCAACAGGCAGGCAGACAGTTTTGAAAGTCAGCTATTCAGAAACGCCAAGGGGAGGATAGTATTTAATACCTCAGCTAAATACAGCCCTAAATTTACTGCATTTGTGAGAAAGAAATTCCCAGCCTGCAAGACTTTCACAGACTTGGATTACTAATGAAACTCTTAGTAATAACAATTTCACAACTGAGAAGCAGAAGTTTACAGTTCTTTAAATCTAAGGCTCATTTTTCCTTCTCCTGTACACTCCTCTCTTTAGGGTTTCTGCTTTCATTGCTAATCCTAATTTTCCTGTGCACTTCTTTATGATTTCTTCATAAATATAATAACAGCATTTTCTTTTCTGGGAAGTTAAATATGTAATTGATTCTGAACACATTGTTCTGTGACAGTAGAAGTTTGTGTGCAGCCATACAATACTGGGATTAAGTCATTAATTCTTTTCATCAGTAAGCGTCAGGTCACATTAATTTCTGTTGGAGACTGAGACAATAGATAAACCATGAAATGCCTGTACCCCATCCAGTTCTGAAGGCTGACAGAATTATGTAGGTCCTCTTCATTGCTCAGGGATTGATCCAATTTGTCTTGACAAATGGCCCCATAGTCCTTTAGTGATATGTTTGCTGAGTCAGAATATCCTTAAATAGCTTAGAATTTGTCTAGATAATGCTATAATGCTGTAAAATTTAAACAGTGTTAAAACATATATGGAAAATAAAACTTGTCTATGCTTTAAAATCAAATCTAAAATGATTCTGTATGCTATTTTTTGTATGCTGCTGAAGTATTTTTAACAGAACATTGTCACTATGGTCATCCTTTCATTTAATTTCATTTCGTTCCACATGAAATCTATATAGCCTTCTCCATAAAGGCATATTTTAAGTTTGAATCTCAGAAACACCCTTGCACCTTCTTTACAGACCTCTATATCCATTTCTATAGAAAGAGATAGGTGGTTCCATCTCTTTTGTATGTATGCAGATAGTTTTTCTGTTCATTACAAATGCAAAAGCAGTTTCATCTTATTCCCAAAGCTTTAGGTGACACAGTCCAGATCTTGTGGACTTGCTATGTGATTATCCTCTCACAGACCGTAAACTCTCAGCTGTTATTCAGTTGTGGTATTGTATCAGTGCTCAAACTTGGTGTGCAGTTTCAAGCTTGGAGCACCCAATTTCACAAAGGGAGATGTACAGCTAATAACCAAGAGTTTCCTGGTAAACCATGGCTGAGCCAGGAACTCAAAGGACTTGGCATTAGGCATAACTAATTCAGCCCAGTGGTTTTCCACTTTCTCCAGCACAAACCAGTTTTGCTCCAACCCTTCCCCAGCTCAGTTGCATGTTGCTGGACATGTTCCAGCCCCTCAATGTCCTTCTTGCAGAGAAGGGCCCAAAACTGGACACAGGATTTGAGGTGCAACCTCACATGTGCCCAGTACAGGGGAATGGTCACTGCCCTGTTTTTTTTTTTTT
>VXBN01000566.1:15444-51626 GCA_013397395.1 Sinosuthora webbiana
TTTTGTTTTTGTTTTGTTTTGTTTCTGAAACCTAAGTCAGAAACATGCACCCAAATATTAGATCATTATTGTTGCTCATTGGTGAATTCTCTTGGATAATTGGCTCCTTTTGACAGTTTTTAACAATTAAATATAGTGCTCTTTGTGAAATTGTAACAAGAATACTGGCATGTTGCATTACCCTTTTTTCACCCATAACAAGATGCAAGATACCGTATAACTGTGATTGTTTTTCTTCTGATGCATGAAAACTTGTCCCATCAACTGTATATTGATACTTTTTGTTTACTGTCAACATTTTTTCTTTCCGGCTTTCTGCTTATACATATTTTATTTGTGTTTCACATTAGTTTCTTCAGTAGAAGAACCTGCATATTTCACAGTGAATCATTTTGCTACTCTTCAGGACGTAATGCTAACCTTCCCAGTGCCTCTCTTTTATATGTCAGTCTTCACTGATTCTTGCTGCATTTGTTAGTTATTAATGAAGATGGAGGCTAAAACCTGATATAATATTGATTTTTCTAAGTGATTTGCTTGAAATGTCCAATTTGATTCATGGATGGTTCATGTTTTTCTTGTTTACTTGTCAACAAATGATGACCAATCATATTTCTTTCTTTCTACTTAGCTACTTTGTATATTACAGTAAGGCCAGTATGCTGAAACCAAGAATATCTAACTAATTTCTTTCAGCAGCTGC
Source organism: Sinosuthora webbiana (assembly GCA_013397395.1). Taxonomy (NCBI): domain Eukaryota; kingdom Metazoa; phylum Chordata; class Aves; order Passeriformes; family Sylviidae; genus Sinosuthora; species Sinosuthora webbiana. The sequence continues at coordinate 16,148 of VXBN01000566.1, forward strand.
ATGTTTAATAGTCATAAGGACAGTTCTCCCCTATTAGAATAAAGTGGCATTGACTGTAGGTTGGTCTGTCTGTGTGATGTACAAACTAATTCATAGTGGGGTGCGATCACTACCAGAATACTTGGACAATTCTTGCCAGATTCCAGAGACATTCCATCCCTGACAACAGTCATGGAGCCCAGGTAAGTTAGGAGGCTCTTGTTATAACGGCCCTATCTCCACTAATACAACAAAAATAACCCACAGTAATATTTCTAACAGTGAAGTATTATTGTAGCAAACCACAGTGAGTAGGGTGAGTAACACATAACTTAACAGACACTATTTTTAGCACACTGCTGTATGTTGTCTATTTCTGTAACATATCTAAAAAGATCTCTGACAAATTAGGATGTTTTCAGGGCCTATATTTTGCCAGACTTTCACGCTGAATTCAATAAATCTTCATAAAAATTTAGCACACTTTCATTTGCTGTTACATTTTGATAGTAACTGACTCCAGCAAATACCATAATTTCCTGAATCTAACTGTTTTTTGTGAATCAGTAAATGCCTCTTGTTGACAAGTAGGTTATATATTTTATAAATAAATTAATATTTTATGTGACTTTACATTTTGTTCTTTTTTTTGCATTCTGTTCTGAAATATCTGGGTTGGATTCAGCAAGTTCAGTTAGTCCTTGGAGGGATGGCCAGAATGAACTTGTACTTCTTCAAGATTTTAATGGACCAAACAAGACATTTTATTTTTACCTCAGTGTGTGTACAGAGGCAGACAAAAGCAGTGTAAATTCAGACATAGGAGGAGGTGTGTTTGTTAGAAATATAAATTGAACAGAAGTGGAACATTTATTTTCTGTGCTGTATAAAATCAAAGGTCATCATGACTTCAGTACTTTGAGATGGAGTAGAAGAGAGACTAATTACTAAACTAGTAACTAGTAATAGTAATAGATTAAACATCCAGGAAATAATTCTGTATTACAGAAAATGGGAGTGGCAGAATGGTTATTTCCTCCACTAAGGTAGCTCCTTCAGTTACTTTGGGGAGCTAACATGAATAAATATGATATTGGATTTTAGTGCAGCATTCAGATTCCACTATGTAATGAAAAGAAGGCCAGTGGTGTCCGGGCTGCCCTAGGAGAAATGTTCCCAACAGGTCAAGGAAGGTGAGCCATTTCTTCTATTCAGCACTGCTGGGTCACAGCTGGAGTGCTGAGCCCAGATCTGGACTCTCCAGTACAGAACAGACATGGAAAAGAGTTGGACTGGGGACACCAGCAAAAGGCATGAAGATATTAAGAGCTTGGAGGATCTCCTATATGAGGAAAGGCTGAGAGATTTGGGACTGTTCATCCTGGAGAAGAGAAGGCTCAAGGGATCTCACCAATGTACATAAACACCTGCAGGGAGGGTGCAAGGAGGATGGATCCAGGCTCTTTCCAGGGGTGCCCAGTGACAGCACCAGAGGCGATGGGCACACACTGAAACACAGGAGGTTCCCTCTGAACATCAGAAAACTCCTTTTCCCTTTGAGGGTGACCAAGCACTGCCACAGGTTGCCCAGAGAGGTGGCGGTGTCTCCATCCTTGGAGGTATTAAAAAATGTTGGCATGGTGCTGGGAAACTGGGTCTATGTGGCCCTGCTGGATCAATGAGGTTGGACCAGACAACTTACAGAAGATCCATACAACATTTCCATTGTTCTGTACTTCTTTCCACAATATAGTTAGGCACTTTAGGTAGCTGAGATAGAAGTCCTTTAGTGTAACAGATTTTCTGGATGCTTCTCATTCCTTCTAATAGGACCAGAAGTTGACAAAAATATCTGTAATCTTGACCGGGAAATAGGCTGTTTGCATATATCTATATTCATATATCTGTATTTTCTTAAGTGTTCCTACCTCTGAGCTACAAAAAAACCCCAAAAAACCCCAAAACAAACAAACAAACAAAAACAAACAAACAAAAACAAAAAAAAGCAAACAAAAAAATAAAACCAAAACCCAACCCAACCCAAAAAACCACACAAAAATAACAAAAACCCACAATCAAAACCAAAACCAAAGCAAACAAACCACCCCCCAGGCTTTATCTGGATTCTTTGGTTGTACAAAATCAATATAACATTATGCAGAACTAAGAGCAGCAGGTTTTTGTAAGCTTTTACTGTACCGCCTTCCAAGTGACTGTAACTATCTAATAGGTCAAAATTCCACTTCTGCCACTCCTGCACATGAGTTAAAGTTATGAATGTGTAAATGTGAGAAGAATCCCAGCAACAGAAAATAGATTATGGTGTTTGGTGTTTAGCTTTTGTTTTCCAGAGCATCTGGAGACATTTTTGTATGTAAGTCCCAAGATGTTGAAACTTCTGTTTAGTTTATTCACTCTAAGAATTTGATAATACCATTTGCTTTTTAATGGCAATTCTATAGCCCAGTTTGTATTTTCAGATTTAATTTTCAATAAGAATACAAGCTACCGGTTGAATGATTTTTCTTTTTCAGCTTTTAATACAAGGTACCTTCTGACACACAGAGAAGCAATGAAAGTAATGAACATAATTATTTTTTGAAATGAGAGAATAATTTTGATTTGAAGTTGGTTATTTTTCTTATTTTCAAATGTGATATTCGTCAGCAGTAACAGTTTTTAACATAGCTAAGAAAAAACAGTTTATCTGCATTTGGATTGTTTTTTAAATTAACTCTTTTAAGATTGGAAATATCAGTCTGGTTTTTAAGGCATAATTTCAGCATAGCAGTTAAAGAAAGTGAAGCATACCTGCAGCAAACATAGGGTCACTTATATACAGATTGATTTTCCACTTCCCAAGTAACAGTCACCTTATTCCAAAAATAGTAGATGTAGCTTTCAAGGACAAGTTGAGTTCTGTGAGAACAAAGCTCTTACTCTGTGTATTACTCATTACTTAGTTCAGTGTCTACAGGACCTTCAGGAAAAAAGCATGGACACATAAGGGTCCAGTTGGATTCAACATCAAATGAAGCCACAGAAAAGATTTAATAAATTCATTGGTTTATAGCAAATGGTTCCCAAATACTTAATATGACTCCAGTATGCGTCAGATTTGCAGCATCTGCTTTGTCCCAGTAAATGCTTCAAAGTCCAGTTGGAAAAAGAGAGCAGGATATCTAGAGAAGCAGGGATAAAATTTTTATTACAATGCATGGAAATTATACTGTAGCTATTCATTAATAAGAACAAAGGTCAGCAACCTGATTACTACAGCCTATTGGCATGCTTCTCACCTTTAATTTTAGTTATCACACTGTGATTTTAAATGTTATTCATGCTGGAATTATTCTCGTTCATATGGTGTGCAATCTACTTGTATAAATAATAGCATTTGCAAGTATGGAAGAGTACTTTCCCCATAATGATAATTTAAGGCCACTTTAATCGCAGAATGGTCATGTATTGCAGGCCAGAATCAAGTGAATAAGGTATGAAAATCAGAAAAAAAATTCCATTCAGCATAGCTTATTTTGTGCATATTAACTTCCCACAAGTCTTAACTGATCTGTGTTGAAAAATTACTAAAGTTCTGAAAAGTTAATTAATTCTTTCTGGAAGACTTTAAACATCTGTTAATGGAATGAATCTAGTTGTATAAACTTTAAAGACATACAGAATCCTAAAGCAAGCATAGAAAATCCTGTTTACTATGCAAAAATTATGTGTACTTGTCAATCTGCCAGGGTGCAAAGACAACAATCAGCTTATTTCCTTCCCATTCCATAACCCAAATTTCTTCAGTCTTTCCCCAGTTGTGTAGACTGAGCAAATCAGTTCCCATGTTGTTTATGTGCACTGGTTTGTACACGTCTGTTGATATGACATTTTACATTTTGCAGTGATGTGATGTTGATGACTCAAGCACAAGAGCTGACTGTTAGTAAATACAGGTTAATTTCTGCAAAATTCATTGCTTGGCAGTGCAGCCTATTATTTCTACCTGTTACACACAATCTGCTTCCTCTTTCTCTTATCAAGATCATTCCGTGTTCTTGTCTTCCAAATACTCACATTTAGTATCACCTGAAAATGTAGCACATTTTCTCCATCAGGCAAAAGACTAATGGAAATACGGAGTGGCATCAGCTTCAGGACCAAGTCTATGAGATCTCACTTGAAACACATCTCTATTCTCACTCTCTGAGGAGTAAATCAGCTCTAATTGCAACTGTACCACTGAATGTTAAATTGTAATTCTTGTTACTCATCCATTTGTACTTTGGAGTTTGTCCAGTTTCTCTCTTTTTTACTCTGTTAAAAATTGTGAGCTCTTTCATTGTGTCCTACAGGTTCTCTTCCTCTTTTGCATTCTTGACTGCCCCACAGTTACTGATCAGAGCCAAACCTAAAAGAGTCCCAGCCATAACCAACATAATCTGATAAAGCTGTGTTGTTTGTGTGGTGCCTGACACATTAACAAAAACTTAAAGATGCTATAAAATCCAATGTTCTGCTATTGACTCAAGGTTCTAAGTTATGTTCCTCCAAACAGGAAATGGTAGGGTGTTATTAACCCTTTCAAAAATTATCAGCATAACTTCAGCTACCACAAGTTAATCCAGAAGTTTAGGACACTGTATTTATAAATATCAACTTCATAACAGAAGAACTGAGGAACACAGGTCTGACATCCACCATCACCTTTTCATTTAATATAGTAATTGCAGAACTCTTGTGGGCTGGTTATTAAACCATGGTTCAAAAAATGGTTCTCTGAATTTACACCTGAACTTCATGTAAGAATTTTTCAAAATATAAAATCTCACAAGCAAAGGAAATTATAATACCTTTGTCAAAATGTCATAATAATTTCTGGAGGGTAAAAGAATTCTTGAGTACAGTTTTCAGTATTACATATTCCTCCATTCTTTAATCCTTCCAGAAAAGCTAAAATGGAGGAACAATCATGATAAAAGCAATGCTTTTGTTTTTTAACCTTTTAACACCGTGTGACTTTGTAATGACATGCAAAAATTCAGCCACTCTAGTTTCTTTTTCTTGCTGCAGAACAGATTGAAATTTGTCCAAATCAGTTTTTGGTTTTGGAGCTACAGCATAGCTATTCCATTTTTAAAACAAAATACAGCTCAAACCAAGGTTTTATTTTAATTAGTGAATTGATTTTATTATAATGCTGTATGCTGTTGTCACAGAGAATAGCTCTACTGGTACAGGTGGTGATACAAAACCTCCTCCCCCAAAATTATTTTAGCATTCTATTTAGTCTCCATTGCAAAAAGGATAAAGAAACAACAACAACAAAAATCAGATATTCATAAGCACTAGACAAAACTGGTATGGCCAGCTCTGCATTTCAGGAACATAACAACATCATCAAAAAATAGAGGTACATACCTTTCCTGCCTACCAGAATTACAGCCCAAGGGAAGACATTCAATAAAATATTTGTATATACAAGTCATAATATCCCTGGCAGAATTTAGGCTGATGTGTTGTTGGAGGAAGAAATTTTAAAAAATTTCTTTCCATCTCACATTACAGACAAGAAGGTGTACAGAGGGTAGAAGACATATTTATACTGTAATTTGAGGAACATCTGAAAGAAAACATATCGTTAAAGCAATTCTGGACAGCTTTAAAAAGCTAAAGCTAAACAAGCGTATACCCAGATCCTATTTCTAATTGAAATAAGCTTCTGTGAAAATGAACTTACAGTATAGACAAACACAATTCAGTAGGGCAATTTTCTGTGTAACTATTTTTGTTTTCTTCACTCACATTTCATGATCTGGACTACAGAAGCTTGCATGGAGAATACTATGTAATACGCTGTACAGGATATGGAAATTCAAAGTGTGTTCATCAGTAGCTTTTACTGTAAAAGAAAAAAGGGGTAACAAAGCAGGGTATTTAACTAAAGAAGTACAGAATACATTGGGTTAATTTAATTTCTTATTGAACTTCTCCATAGTAGAATATAGATCGCAAGGCTTCTGGTTATGGAAAATAGTTACATTCTTCAAATTTGAATATATAAAATTACACTTCCTTTTGTGACAGGTTATTTTAAAGGCCTCAACAGTACAGAGGTGTTGGGGTAGAAGTTTTTCTGTCATTCATTTCATCATGAGGAATTTACATGTGGCAATGCAGTAAATGACTTTCCTAAGAGGGGCAAAAATTCATAAGAGGTTATTGAGTTCCTATTCAGTTTAAGTAAAATGGTAACTACAATACTTTGAGTGGGGGTATACATGCATTAAAGTTAATTCTATCTGAAATAAGTTTAGGAGACTGTTGATGAAGACAGAGAGTAAACTGCCATTTTTATCCTTATATATAAGGGGAACTCAGAATTTTCAGCACTACAGTCAAGACAGAAGAATGTTTCTCTTTTAAAACTGACTTTAATTAGGAAATGTTTGTCTTTCTGACATGAAGAAGTTATAAATTGAAATTAACGGTTAAGTTCCTGGATTTGGAGCATACTAAATTCAAGGTGATTCAACCACCTCAGCAAAGCAAATGGAAAACTCAAGATATAATTTCGAGTCCCTTGGATATCAAAAGATTTTCCTGTCTTCCCTTCCTCCTCTCCTCAGTTACGGACTTCTAATGCTCAACTTTTTATATCTTTGCCAGGATATCACTTGCTGAGATCTCCGGGGCATGTTTCCTTTCAATCTATTTAGAGCACCATTTTTGATAGCTGCTGTTAGGTCACCATCAGAAGAGTGTTTTATGATTTTATGATCCTGTAGGGCACCTGGATGGGCAGTGCTGCAACAGTCAGGTTTCCTAGCAAGTGTCTAGATATGGTTATTACATTGCTGGCTTTTTTTTTTTTNCAACACATTGCCATCTGTCTTTATAAACAGATTGGGGGGATGAATTAGCTGTGTGACATTTGAGTGTGATAGATTCTCTTCACAAATATTCTTGAAGAAGCCTGTAGCTGAGTTTAGATCAACTAGAGAAGAGCCATATGGCTCTCTTATCGAATCACCAATGGTTTTAAAAGGAATTGTGACTTGCTGGTACATACTTGACTGAACATTTTTATTACTTGCCATCACTCTAGTAGAATTTCAATCAGGTCATATCAGATTTATGGATTTCTATCAGAGTTCTAATATATTGTTATTTCCTTATATAAGATTTAGAGTATGCAAAGAGAAAGTTTGTGTGAAACAAACTTGTTTCTATATTTATGAAAAGGAGTGTACTGATGATCTTCTCTAAGATATTAAACTTTGTAAATCGTTGGCTTTTATTATATTGTGTTAGTAAGTACAGTGACATGTTCATTTTTACATACCTTTCTTTTTAGCTATATTTCTAGTTGGCTGTTTTTCTCTTCTGTCACAACAGCACCATTTTTTCCAAGCCAATAAAGCAAACCCATTCTGTATTCATGAGAGGATATAAACAATTTGCAATTAGTAAAATAACAAAAGACATAGACATTCGTGTCATTATCACACTTTTAATGCTTGTTGCTTCAGTAAGACAACCTCTGTGCTATTCTTCCTCTTCTGATGGCCCCTACTTCCTACCCCATCTCCCAGAAGCAACTTTGAAAGATGTATTTCGTCCAGTCTGTAGTGTTTGCCTGAAACCACCCTCACCACTTCCCACCACAAGAGAACTATGAAGTGGGGCCATCAGTTGCTGTTGAGAATGAGTGTAAAGTTTCCCCCTGGAATCTGAAACCTTCACAGGGCCATTCAAACACTTAACAGACCGTGTAATCTTTACGCAACTCCCAGCTCAGATTCTGTGCTCCATTGCCTGTCCGGTCCCTCTTCAAGTATGACACAGTGGGCAGACAGCCCTCTTTGTAATTCCTGCCATATGGGGAGACTCTTTGCTGAATTTCATCAGAGGTATCTCCACACAGGAAAAAAATCCCCAAACACTGTTTTAAAAATATATCTATTATCCTCTCTGTTGCCAAAATGTGCTTGTTTTTCTTAGCATCTCTTTTTTTCACTTTTGAGGTGATAATAGTTTATTTAAAGCTAGAAAATATCTTGCAGTATACTATTTATATATATATAGTTCTCCTGAAACAGAAATGGATTTTGTACATGCCATGCTACATTGCTCATTCTTATGCTTTGTGTGACATCTTGTTCTCAACTAATTAATATTCCAGTGATTATTTTGTAAATCTTGCCTATTATCCATCTTCCTGGATCTTTCTCCCTCTCTTTATTCTCTTTGCCTCTATGTTACCTGTTCTTTATGACTGAAGGAACAATCTAACTAACTGCAACTCTTTATATTTCTGTTAAACACTTCCAGTACTTTTAGTTTTGAGTCTGGTTCCAAACATCGTCAGTAAAACTTAGCTAAGATCTTACTAGGCTCAATAATATGCCTTTTATAGTTTTTCAAAGTAGATTAGTCATCGTAAACTCATTGCATATTTTTCTTTAAAAGTTCTAGGCCAGATTCTACTAATGGACACAGAAAACACGTAACATTATCAAAATCTGAGTAATTATACTCATACTTCTGCATAGTAACTCCTAATTTTCTCAGGTTTTCCCTCAAGCCATACATAATCATAAATAGTTGGGTAATGGAGTTCTTTCTTGAAAACTGATGGCTTTGGAAATTGATTTCAGTTAGAACAAAATACTTCTGCTTTATTTAGAGCACTCTGAACAGAAACACATACACAATACTGTTCAAACCCAAAATTATTAAGTTCAGAAAACCAGAACTGTTTTCTGGAGCTAGTCAGAATGAGTCAGTAATATAATTCATATGCATGTTTTTTCTTATGATGTAATTTTTCTTTAGCAGGGATAGATTATTTTGCTGATATGCAAAAGATTACGTATGGAAATTTTATTTCTACTAGCTTTAAGCTATGCACATTTTATATTTAAATAGGGTGTGTAGGTTTTAAGTTCCTCTAAATTTGAGCAAGCACCAATAACTTTCTAAATTTATATCTCTAATTCTGAATATGCAAACACCAAAAAATCCTCCAGGATCTTTTTTAAAAAAAATCAAACATGATTATACAGTAACCTCCACTACTAGTTGTCTAACCCAGTCATCCAGGAGAGTACTGTGTTCCCTCTTATCATCATATCAGCTGTAGCCAGAATGCCATAGAAGATAACAATGCTGAGCATCTTTTAGAAGGCATTTTTGCATTGTGTAGGCTCAAACTGGTAGAAGACTAATACCTGTATGTTCATATGCAAAATATTCTCTTTAGCTATTTGAAGGAGGGAATCTTAAATCTAACTCCACTAGTTACTGTTTTGCAAGGAAACATGCAAAGGTGCTTAAGGACAACTGCTCTACTCTAATTTTTTAATGCTTTTGATATAGCAATGGTCTTACAATTCACCTGATTTCCCTCTGTATTTCAAACAGAACAATTTTTTTCCCCATAACAACTCGACAGCAGTTAACTGAGATAATTTCATATGAAATATTTTTGTGGGCTTAGAAACTGGAATGGAGACTGATTTCCATTAACAACAGGCATAAGCGTCATCTAATCTCCCCCTGAGCCTTTCTTTCTCTTTTCCACACATGCATAACATTTTTTTTTTCTTGGACAAACTAATTTTTAATAGCTTATGCCAACAAAATTCATGAGCTTTTAGATTTGATTCTTCTGTTTCAAAATTAAATACCTCCTGTAGGAAGTCTCAAATCAGAAAGCCAAATTTTTTTGAGCGCTGCCCACAAAGATCTGAAAACACTCTTCACTGGTGTAAAAAAATCTTGAATTTAATGAAATGTTCCTATTTCACAGAGAACACAGAGTTCTCTGTGTTATTAACAGTGACTGAGGTGTGCTCACGGTTGAGATCACCCCTTTGGAATGCTGACTGCAGTTCAGCTGATAGATGGGATTTGTTTTAAATAAAAACCAGAGGTAGTTTCAATTAAAGGATTGCTTCTGAGTCACGATGAGCAAAGGCACTGTTTAGTGATACACATGCCACTGGCTAGTTTGATTCTGGTCCAAATATCATAATTTTATGTGATTGTTGTAAAACAGTTATAGCTTAGGTGACCTGTTTTAGATTTTCTTTGAAGGAGACACTGCTCTGGATTTTAAATCACCAGAGAATTCAGTTGCATTTTTAATAGAAGTTCATGTTATATTATTCAAAAATAACACTAAATTAGTGAAGTTTGTCTTAGCTTCTTCCTTTCAAGCAATTAACTGCTGGTATCTTTTTGTTTTGCTGGTATTCATAATGATGGATGGACAGAGAGGAGTAATACCACTGTTACACAAACTGCTGCTCAGAAAGAGTGTTCACATACATTTCCCAAAATCTTTTTATCCTTCTTAATTTTCCCACAAATCAACATTGAACCTCTGCTGACCACAAGACTATAGGGTAGTGTTTCCTGCAGTGTTATTTAGAATGTACATTCCAATCAGAATGTTTCTGTGCTGGCAAGGGTACAAGCCCAGAGGAAGAAAAACATGCATATGTATATGGAACATCAGATTTATGTATTAAAATCTTCCTACGGAGTTCCAGGATCAGTTCATTGAAAAGAGCTGTTCTGTTTCATAGCATATTAAATTCTTAAGGTTTAGCTAAGTCTGAAATAAGTTATTAATGATGTATTGAGGCAGTGGGAGGCATTCAGGTCAAGCCCAGGAGTTATTAACATCTTTTAAGTGGCTCATTTTTCTGAGAAGAAGGGCTAAGCTCTTTTCTTCTTGGATAAATGAATAATAAGAATGCTCAGGAACAATTTTTCTTCTAAATGATTCCAAAGAGTAGTCTGTATTACAAAGAAATTACACATTCTCCTGTCCTGGTCTGCCTTCTGTAAGTACAGCTCATAGTTTGAAGTCTTGAGGAAGACCAGCTAAGAATCTCTGAAACACCTGCCAGTCTCGTAAGAGGTAAAAGAAACTCAGAGTCAACCAAATTAGATAGTTTCCTGTCATGCTCAGAGATTCTAGGAGCAGTGCAAACAAATTGTCTGGATATCTAAAGCTACTACCATCTTGAGGACTACTGAAAACTGCAGGATTTCCTTTCACAAGCTGGCCATACATTCATCAATACTCTTGGGGATATTTGCAGGCATGTCCTTACTTAGATTGCAAAATAGGGGATACTATTTTAGGAGTCAATGATGGAGAAGTATTTCCAGTAACCTGAATTAACTAATAACACTACCTGGTATGTATTAGTAGGATTGTGGGAGGCGTATGACTGTTTATAATTACAACAGATGCTAACCTAGTAAGCCTTTTAAAAAATCCTGAACCCCAGACTTCTTTGGGAAATATCCCTAGGCCTTCATTGTACTTACATCATCAGCACGTAACACATAACATAATCCTTAACAACAAATCTAAATCTGTTTGAAACCTAAAATCGCTATTTCTAATCATATTTCTTATCATTATTTCTTATCAGCACCATAAGGTGGTGTGCTTGTTTTGCATTGATTGATATTTGGTGAGGAAAGAGGCCACCCATGGAAGTGATGTTTCTAAGAAAAGCTGTAGCAAAACCAATCAGTGACTAGTTATAAATATTGACATCTTGTTAGACCACTGGAAAGTTGAACACGCCTCTGTAAATTCTCACGTTAAAAATTGGGAAACCCCGGGAAAAATTCTCTTTTCTTCCAGTCTGGGAAGAGGTAAGCCGGCTCGGCTGCCTCCTTGCTGCGGGGCCGTGCCATGCGGGCCCTGCCTAGGCACCAGGCCCCTCCCGGGGAGCCTGCTGGGTCCTGTCCCATCCTGGGCCGGGACTGGGAGGAGGGGAGAAGGCCCTGTCTCGCCCAGAGAGGGCCCAAGCAGCTGTTAACATCCTTCTGTTAAGCTGTTCCTCTTCCCAGCGCAGATTTCTGAAGAATCCTTCCCTGTAAACAGCCCTGTCCACCGCTACCAAGTCATCCTGCCAGGGGGGCACCCCAGCCGCACTGGAGATCCTGCGGCTGAGACCAGGGGTGGCTCTGCAGCCATGCAGAGTGACCCCGCAGCCGCAATTTAGTACAACCAGAGCCCTGAGATCCTGGCACAGTCCCAGCGTGGTCTGAATTTACCACCTTTGGCAACTGCCTGGGAAAAAAAAAGCATGAGCTCTGCAGGCTTCGGGCAAGATATTAACTCTTTCCTTACAAAGATGGAACTTGCAAAACAAGGAATCCTCTCTGAGTGAGAGAAAAGGACTGAGTGAAAACATATAGAGAGATAATATGAAGACATTAAGGTCAGTGAAGGGGGAGTCACATCCTAGGTTTTAGGCTGAAATTCTTGTGTAAAGCCATGGTGATGGACTGTGATATACTAGAATATCCCTTTAAGTCATGGAAGACATGGATGGGGAGATGAAGTGTTCAAATGGCAGATACAAGCAAAGGTATTTGTGTTAAAGCAAATAAATGTTGAAGTAGCTGTGATCTTATGAGAAGCTTGAATAGAGAGAGAAATTACATGAAGATCTGTCCGCAGGAACAGGAGAGGAAGATCTCTGTTCCCAGAAATAAGAATGATCTCAGAGAGAGATAAAGAGAACCTTTGTTTTTGAAGCGCTCATCTTTAAAATGGTACCCGATGAGTTTACATGGCTTATAATGCAACTCTGGGAGGGCTGTGTGATATGGGAGGGACTTCACAAATGCAGATTCCCAGGTGCCTGCTATTTGTGAGAACTGAAGCCCCAAGAAAACAGTTTTTCTTGTGGAGAAGTTTCCATGGCAGACCAAAAGAGACTTCTCTCTCTGAAAGAACTGATGAAAGACTATTTTAGAGTTGGTACACTGAGCTGGGTTCCAAGTGTTTGTCTCTGTACGTTGTCAGTGAGAAGGGAAAGGAAAAGTTGTGGGGCAGGAGAGGTGTTTTTTTACGGTTTTATTCTGATTCTTACTAATTTTTTTTTCTCTTGTAGTTTTGTTCATAAAGCTTTCTTTATACCCTTTAAAGTTTGAGCCTACTTTGCTTTTCTCCTAATCTTATCTCACAGCAGAAAAGGAGTAAATAATTCTAGTGGGCACTCAACCCATTACACATAATTGCTGCGTTTTCTAGGAAAGAAAAACAGGTAAACCATAACCACTACACTAATTGGTATTTCTGCGCGGTTTTGACACGAAACAGCCACAGGTGGGGAGAACAGTTTCTTCCATGCTTCTTCTTAGGTTAAGGAACTGCAGTTTATTAAAGAATTTCTCATCCAGTCTTTTTTTTTTAGCACCTCTGGTAATTCCTTCCACTTTTCATGAAATGTTTTACATTTGGATCCATTTTTCTTGAAGTGCAGTTGCCCAAATCTGGATACAACAGTCTGAACAGGCTTCACCTGAGCACTGAGTAAAGAACAATAATAATTTAATTCCCCTCTGTCTTGGTTTGGAAAAGGCAGGTGTCTGCCAGGGAACAGCTGGAGCTTCCCTCAGAATGGAGAATGTAAACACCCCTCCTTGAAAATTTTTATAATTTTGCAATTAAGGGCCTTCAGGCAAAGATTTGAGAATAGGAATAACAGTTCTTTACTAGGAATACTAAAAAATACAAATGTAGTAAAGCAAACAAACGAACAATCAAAAAATCCTAGAAACACTGACAGAGTCAGAATATGACCTGACACCCTGGTCAGGATGTTGGGAGTAGTCCAAAAAAGTCCTCCTGAAGTAACAGATTTAGTTCTGTTGGAGTAGAGATGATCCTGTAGAAGAGTCCAGTGGTTGTGAGATAGGTCTAGTCCTTCCTCTGGGAATCCAGTGGAAAACAGGGTGTCATGCTATGCTGAATTTCAGCTTTTATTTAGGTGGGAATGCTTGGCTCCTCCCACTGAATGGAGCATCTCACAATGGGATGATGTAATGTTATCAGTCATGTGGCGAGCCTTAAAGGCCCTCCAGATTTCTGCCTGGAGAGAGGATGGGTCATGGAAGAGATAAGGAACATTGTTCCACCTGGTTTTAACAGCTGGTCCATTAACAGAAGACACCCGCCCCCTCCCCCCCAGAGTTAAAGGAAAAAACACCTCTTGAAACTGGTTTCAACAGATTGGGAATAGAATACGTGCCTTTGGTTATATACTGCAACCCAAGACACCTTCACAGCAGAAGTCATGACAAAAAGAGGTTCATACCTTATTTTACAAGTGAGGAGCACTTGAGATCACACAGAACAGAGATCAGCGACATGATCTGAAAAAGGGACAAAGGAAAGTTTTGTCAAAGTCAGAAAGATAATGCTGACTCTTGAGTACAATTAAATGCTTAAATCACAGATCATTCATTTTCTCAAACATTAGGCAGTGAATGAAAGCTAAAAATATGAAAGTAAATGTTTAAAAATAAAATTCTTGGTATTAAAATTGAGTTGACTGGAAGATGAGTCCCATTTTGTGGTAGCATTTGTCAATCCACAGCTGGGATTTATTCTTCAGTGGATTAAATAAATTACTTTCTGACCTTCTTTATGAAAATTAAATTCTACAAGGGAACACTGTATATCTATCATACTTTATAGTTTCATGGTTAGGGTACTGACCTCAGATGTCAGACTTAACTCTCTGCCTCTAGGTTTTTTACTCTGGAAAAACTCAAATTAAGCCAATTTGACCTAAGGTCTACCAAGTCACAGGCCAGTAATAAAATAGTCTCAAAACCGCTTTTAACATGAACTTCTCTACCTCGGTATAAGGAAACAGCCTATTTCACCAAAATTTATGTCACAATCAGCTAAAATTTTGAACAGGAACCATAACCATATGTGAAAGGAAAAGGAATCAGAATGGATAGTATCCATGGAATTATGTGGATCATTCTGAGAATAAGTAAATGATAAATACTCCAACTATCTACCTTTATGTGGAGATAAGCACTCCATCCTTCATCTGTATTTTCTCTGCTGGTCTCTGCATGACTTTACAAAGAAGTTATACAAATATGGTAATGCTGGGTGTCTGGTTGTGGGTTTCACTTTATGGTCCTCCTTTTAAGTTTCTTTTCTTTCATTATCTACCTGGGCAACCTGTGCCAGTACTTGGCCACACTCAGTGAAAAAGAGTTTAATGGTGCTCAGATGGTGCCTCCTCTGCTTATATAGATCATGCCTGTTGTGTCTTGTCCTGTCACTGGGCAACACTGAAAAGAACCTGGAGACGTCTTCTCTACACTCTCCCTTCAGGTATTTGCACATATTGATGAGGTCTCCTGTGAGCTTTCTCTTCTCCAGACTGAACAATACGAGCTCTCTCAGCCTCTTCTCAAGGAAGCTCCAGGTCATAACTGGGGAGGAAGGGCTTTTGGGGACCTTCATTGGGTTATTTGATGTGTAGCTGTCTCACTTGGACTGAGAAGCCATGAGCTCATGTGATCCTAATGAGAGAATTTCAAACATTCTTCTGTGTTAGAGAAGGCTGGATGCAGCAAAATGCATGAAGTGAGGCAACATTCAAAATTTCTATATCACCAACATTTCTATATCACCAACAGTTAAACAAGTTTTTCTTGCATGTGCTGGGCTGTTGCGGCTTATCCCCAGCCCAGCACCTGGCAGCCATTCTCTCACTCCCACACCAGCGGGACCAGGGAGAGAATGAGGAGAGTAGAAGCTACAAAACTTGTGGGTTGAAATACAGACATCTTAGTAGGGAAAACAAAAGCTGTGCACACAAGAAAAGCAAAACACAAAATCAGTTCACTTCTTCCCATGGCTGGGCAGGTGTTAGCACATTTCCAGCAGAGTGGGGTTCTATCACACTAATAAGTGACTTGGGAGGACAAACACCATCAGTCTAAATGTCACCCCATTTTCTCCTT
This sequence comes from Sinosuthora webbiana, assembly GCA_013397395.1. Classification (NCBI taxonomy): domain Eukaryota; kingdom Metazoa; phylum Chordata; class Aves; order Passeriformes; family Sylviidae; genus Sinosuthora; species Sinosuthora webbiana. The sequence goes on from VXBN01000566.1 coordinate 31,946, forward strand.
TTTCCCCTTCATTGTGGACTAAGCCTGATGTCACAAGGTCTGGAACATCCCTTTGGTCAGTTTGGGGTCACCTGTGCTGCCTGTGTCCCCTCCGAACCTCCCAGGTACCCCCAGTTCCCTCACTAGTATGGCAGTGTGAAAAACAGAAAAGGCCTTGTTTCTGTGCAATCCCTGTTCAGCAGTAATAAAACATTTCTGAATTATCAAGTCTGTGTTCATCACAAATACAAAACAGAGCCCCATGCCTGTGACTGTAAAGAAAATGAAATCTACCCCAGCTGATACAGCACAGGGGCAAAAGGAGTATTATGTAAGTTACTATTTACCTACTTGAATTAATGGTTTTGATTCTGAGCAAATTTGGAATCTGATTAGGTGTAGAGGATGCAAAATCATCCATAAACGTCTCTATGACAACACTGCATTTAAGTTAATGGAGATGTATTTGGATATCTACCTCAACATGATAATAATTGAAGGCAAAAAACATATATAGTAATAACTGAAGACTGTGGACAGATAGCTTTCTGCCTCTTTCCACAAGCCCCCCACAAAAAAAAAAACCCAAAACAAACAAACCAAAACCAAAACCAAACAACCAACCAAAAAAATCAAAACAAACAAAAACAAAACAACACAACAAAACAACAAAACAAAACAAAAAACAAAACAAAAACAAAACAAAACAAACAAAAAACCCGAAAAAACCAAGAAAAAACAAACCAAACCAAACCAAACCGAACCAAAAAAAAAACCCCAAAAAACACCAAACCAAAATAAAGTAAACAAAAAATGAGGGAGAAAAGTATTGCTAGAACTTAAATACTTAACTTTCATTTTCTATTAATGTGCTTAAAATAGCATGGATCTTTTGAACAATATGAAGTGGGATATAATTAAGCAAAATAAACTTGTATAAAACAATGCCAATAGAGAAGAAAAGAAAGATTTTGTCTTAGATGAAGCAGCAGTTCCTATTATGTAGAAAATTAGATAAGCATGCTGTTGGGGGTTAGGTCTGTTCCTTCTTTTTCTCTAAATATTTTTTTCCCCATAAGTTATCAAGGAGACCAAGTGTTGGATACTTAGAAGTACTTAACCGAAACAAAGAAGTAGACAAAGCTTGCAGCGGGAGATAACACAGATAAAAAACAGATCTTGAGGCAGTTGGGGGCTGTTCTTTTTCGGCGTTGGAGGAGAGAGAGCTTGCTGGCTGGAGGAGTTTCACTGTGGCCAAAGGGATCCAGTCCTGGGAAATCTACTATCACCAGTTTGGCCTGAATCCTGAGCCTTCTCTGCCACCCGCGGGAGCTCGGCCAGCCCTGCCTCGCCTTCGGCTTCTTCGGCGCTGCCCGGGACCTTCCACCGTGCCAGTTGGGTGCCCTGAGGATCCTGCAGGGGCACTGAGACCAAAATACCCTGGGTACTGTTTTCTCTTGTTATTAATGCTGTAGGGTTTTTTTTGTTTTTGTTTTGTTTTGTTTTGTTTTGTTTTGTTTGTTTGTAATACATACTAGTAAAGAACTGCTATTCCTACTTTCCAAAAATTTTTTGCCTAAGAGCCTCTGACTGTAAATTTATAATTGAAAAAAATGGGAGTGGTTTACACTCTCCATTCCAAGGGAAACTCCAGCTTTTACCTGGCAGATACCTGTCTTCCCAAACCAAGACACATGCCTGACCCATTTAACCAAGATGGAAAAAGGTTAGAAAGATTCAGCATTCAACTCATTGGTAGCCTAGAAGAATAAAGAAGAAATTTGACTTTTGTATACCAAGTGTTCTTAAAAACTTGCCCTTGTCCAAAAAAGCTACAAGATACAATTTACATGCCCTTCGAAAAGGAGCATCTATAATGAGTGAGAGAACTGTAAGGAAAAAGCAAATCCTCTGCAGCTGCTCAGGCAATCCAGCTCATTTTCTGACAGCCTGTAACCTGTTAGAAGAGACTGAGGAATTTACAAAAGAGCAAGAGAAGCAAAGAATAATCTTTCTCCTCATATATCCTTCTCCCTTGTGGCAGTCATTGGCTTAAGGACCTTTGAGTAGGCACCCAGACAATGGTGTTTAGTGGAGCTTTCCTCTGTAAATTTTTCTAATCTATTTCTGAACTCATTTACTCTACTGACCTCCACAACACTCTACAGAACTATGTTTCATAATTTATCCATTAACTGATAAAGTATTTCCACTGAATGTTTTAAACTTCATGATTGATTGAGTGACCCTCAGGTCTTGTATTATAAGAATAGTGAATGATCACTTCTTAGTTGCCTTCACTGAACTATTCAAGATTGTATAGACCTCTCTGGTATATATTGTTGCCTCCTATCCAGGTTGAAGTCTCCTTGCCCAACATATCCTCTCATACAAATTCTGTTTTGTGCTGTGGTTTTGTCTTTTATCTTTTCCTTTTATACTTTGCAGTTTTATCGTAACTTTCTTACTGCAAAAGGAGGGCTACCAAAGTGGCACTAAATATTCATCATGTAGGTACATCATATATTTATTGTAGCATAGGGTCACAGAATCATAGAACGGCTAGGTTTGGAAGCGACCTTAAAGATCATGCAGTTCCAACACCCCTGCTGTGGACAGGGATACTTTCTGCCAGACCAAATTCCTCAGAGATCCATACATCATGACCTTGAACACTTCCAGGGATGAGACAGGCATAATTTCTCTGGGTAGTCAGTTCCAGTTTTTCACCACTATCAAAGTAAAGAATTTTTTCTAATATCTGATCTAAACCTAGTTTCAGTTTGAAGCTACTCCCCCTTACATGGCCTTACACAAAGTCCCTCTCCATCTTTCTTGTGAGCTCCCTTCAGGTACTGGAAGGCCGCAATTAGGTAACTCTAAGACCCATCTCTTCTCTAGGCTGAACAATCCCAATTCTCTCAGCCTTTTCTCCTATGAGAAGTATTCCCTCCCTCATATCACCTTGGTGTCCCTCCTCTGGACTCTCTCCAACAGCTCCATGTCCTTCCAGTGCTGGGACCCCAGGGCTGGAGGCAGCTCTGCAGGTGGGCTCTCACCAGAGCGGGGCAGGGGGGCAGAATCCCCTCCCTCCCCTGCTGCCCACGGGGCTTTGGGTGCAGCCCAGGACACACTTGGCTTTCTGGGCTGGGAGTGCCCATGGCTGGCTCATGTCCAGCTCTCAGCCCCAGCACCCCCAAGTCCTTCTGGGCAGGGCTGCTCTGGCTCTGTTCATCCCCAGCCTGGGCTGGCACTGGGGGCTGCCCCAGCCCAGGTGCAGCACCAGCACTTGGCCTTGTTAAACCTCATGAGATTCCCATGGGCCATTCCTTCCTCCTGTCCATAGTGACTTTTCAGTTTCTTCTTTGTTCCTTTCTTGGTCATTTCTACTGTGATTCTTGACTGCTGCTTGGCAATGAGCAGAACATTTCAAGAGAAATGGGCCCAGAGACAGAAAATTCCTTTCTAGAATGGCAAAAGCTAATTTCAGAGGAGCACAAACAGGCTACAAATGCTGAGGCTAGGAATATTCTAATATGGTAAGTGATAGTCTTTCACGACTACAAGCAGCCCAGAGTGACAAGGAGTCTAATGGCTGGGTTTAAGGCATAATCAAGAACTATTTCACATAGTTCTGAAGCATTTCAGCACCCAACAGATTGTAGCTGAGGATGCAGAGTATCACCAAAGAGATCCAAGAAGAGGGCAAAGATGAAGAAAATAGTGGATCAATGTGTATTATAGAAAAACATTTCTCTAAATATACAATAGCAATTTCTTAGTCTGTTCCTAGAGGTCTCCAAATTTTTTGACTTTCTAAAATTTTTTCCATAATTCACATACTCTTAAAATATCCTATTAACAGTTTTTTTTAACTGAAAATGGATTTTCTGTAAAAATCTAAATAGTATGCATGAATGTTTTTAATCTGCAGAAACTGTTTTATAAATAGAAAATTAAAGTAAAAAAATTATTATGCTTTTATTCAATTATAATTAGAGTAAGTTTTTAGAAAATAAGGTGGTATTTTTTAGTTCACTAAACTAATACACAATATTTCCCATGTCACATTTCCTCACAGAAGATGTAGTTCAGATTATTTCTTTTCTTTTTTTTTTTCCTTGTAAATCAAGACTTTAACTCCTATCACAGAGGAAGAGCTATACTTAATTCCCTTGATTTGTGGTATTGCTTAGTGAATTAGGAAGGCAGGGCCCAGCCAGAGAGATTAGCCTGTAGGACAAGATGGGAATATCAAGCTCCCAAAATTACAGGCTGCCTTTGGCTAGATTTCTAAACTACGACATGGGAATGATTTGTAATCCCAGCTCTACTTGCTTTCAGTGTGGCATCTTGGGAAAGGCATGTGCTATGCCTAAAAGGCAATGCAAATACAGCAGTAAATTTTAAGAATCAAGTCAGAGATGCCACTGGCTGCTGCTTTTTAAATTCTGACTCCTAATGTATTGTTAAAAATTGATATATTACTATTAGCACAATGTAAACAAGTCTGTACAAGTAGACCATCTTGGGCTGTCACTTACCACGAAAGAGAGAACTAGACTCTGTCCAGGAAGAAGAGACTGTTCAGCCTGCCTACAGAGTTTTACAGGGCAGCAGTGAATATTGCACTTGCTGTCCTTCACACACATTGGTGCAGATTAGTGTCTAGATTTTTCACTATTACATGCATATATAAAAGGACCGTTTTCTCTCCATGTTTTATTCTGTTTTTCTACTGTCTTGGTTTGAAAAGACAGGTATCTGCTAAGGAAGGCAGGAGCCTCCCTTGAAATAGAAAATGTAAACCCCCTCCCTCTGAATTATTATAATTTTGGAATTAAGGGGCTCTCAAGTAAAGATATGGGAATAGGAATAACAGTTCTTTACTAGGAAAATTAAAATAAAAATGCAGCAGTAAAAAAAAGGAAAAATTACAGAGTCAGAATACAACCTGACGCCTTGTTAGTCAGGGTGTTCGTAGAAGTCTAATTAAATGGTGGCTGCAGTCCTCCTGGAGTGACAGATGTGGTTCTATTGAAGCAATGATCCTGTAGAAGGATGCAATTTTCTTCTGAAGGTCCAGTGGTGGTGTAGATGGGTCCAGTCTTCTTCTGGGAATCTAATGGAAAACAGGCTGCTCTGGTGTTATGACTCAGATTTTTATCCAGGCAGGAATGCTGGGCTCCTCCCCTTGGGTGGAGCAGCTCACAAAGGGGTGATGCAATTTTACCGGTCATGCAGTGAGATTCAATGGCCCATTAACAGAAGGTATGCCCCTGGAGGGAGTATGGGTCATGGAAGAGATAAAGAACACTGCCCCACCTGGTTTTAACATCTGGCCCATTAACAGACGATATCCCCCCCACTCCCAGGGAACAGATAAAGAACACTGCTCCACCTGATTTCAACAGATGGTGATAGAATACATACTTCTGGTTACATCTTACATTGCAACCTAAGACATCTACACATCCTTAAATATTAGGAAATCCCATTCTCCTTAAAATAGAGCTAGATTCTCAAACACAGAAAGTCCCTGACAGAAATAAAAAAGGACAAAGCCTGCACTCTGTGTAGCCAATATAGTAAAATTACTTGGAATTCAGAAAAGCCCTGTATTCTGATAAATGTTAATAGAGATCTCCACTTCAATCTTGTCTGTTTCCCTCTTCAGCCTATCTGCCAATTATGGGGTTTTATTTATTTATTTGTTTGTTGTTTTGGGTTTTTTGTGGGTTTTGTTGTTGTTGGTTTTTTTTTTTTTTTTTTTTTTTTTTTTTTTTTTTTTTTTTTTTTTTTTTTTTTTTTTTTTTTTTTTTTTTTTTTTGGTTTGGTTTGGTTTGGTTTTTGTAAGTAAACTGTTGACAGAAATAACACTGTGGTGACACTAGGATCCTCCCCACTCCCCATGCCCATGGTAAGGAAATGGGAAGTGTGAAAGTAATCTATAAAGGAAAGAAAAATAAAGATCAAATCCTTCTCCCTATCGTCTACATCAATTGTCTTTTCAAAATTATTTCTCAATAGTAAGACTGTGCAAATCTTACTGCATTGGCAAGTTCAGGTTCATCTATAGGTTCTCAAAATAGTAGCTTCAGGAAGAATGGCACACAAAGTTACATATGTCTTCTGTGGGCTTAAAGTAATGTTTCCTTCTGTCACACTATTTAAAATGCTTAATCACATTGCTCAACAGACAAGTTGTGGCACCATCAACATTCCATCAGCACCTTAGAGGAGCTTTCATATTCAGTAACATCACTGGAAGCAATTTTTACCCTTGCACTACTGATGTCTCTGTGTGAAACACAAAGCTTTTCCTTGCAGAAAGGATTGCTAAGAAATAGGTTGTTTGCAAGAAGAGTCTTGAAGGGATGGCCTGCAGAGATCCCAAGCAGGAGAAAGGTGCTTGTGTCTATTACCACCTAGTCATTGTGTTTTTCTGAGCATCACACTTGCTTTTTGTGGCAGATGCAAAGTGTAAACATATGACCAGCATTCACTAACCTGGTAAACTTTTTATTGACAAAAAATATCTGGTAGAAAGTTTCAAACCAAAATGGTATCAAGCATTTTTTATTGTTCAGCTGAAGCACCGAGATGCAATTTGTAGGCTGAAGTACTGGGCTTGATTCGACATTTTACTGCTTTTGTTTTCCATCACCCTTTTTTCTGAGGGGGAGATGGAGATAGCAGTGAGAGTGGAATCCCAGAGGAAATGCACAGTGTGCTATTTGCAGGTATGGGAGATGAGATGCAGAGGGACAACTGCAACTAATATTCACCTTTGAGGAATGAAATGCAATCAGCAATGTTGCTATGACAGTTTCCTCTCCCTTTCCTTGCTGAAGTAACCATCTGCACACATAAAGCATGATTTTTATACATGCTTACTACAAAATTTCAGTATTTCAAGAAATAGCTAGAGAGTTCTGCGCCTTGTAATGTTGCTCTTGTAACAATGTACATTTTGCTAGCCCATGAGAGTCTGCTCTGACACTGTCACAAGGTTCAGAGACCATATGTCCTGTGGATGGATAGATTTCAATCTTTTGCACATTTGATTGGGACTGTGGGAATTACACGACCTCAGTTGTCCCCTCTATTCCTGTGCTCATAAGAGGCTGGTTCTACAAACCCTCATGTGCAGTTTCTGTTGCACTGTATACAAGCGATCTGTAGTCTTCAGGAATACATGAATTGCCTTTGATCTGGATTTTGCCTTTCCAAAGACATGTGCCTTCCTGCAGGTGCAAGTCTCAGGTAAGCATAATTTACATTCCTGTGAGCTGTTGATATACTGGTAGAAACTACTTGAAAGTCTGACCTGTGCCAAAGTTCACTGAGCTATAATGCTGGGCCACGCAGCTGCTGCACGGCTTATACCACCTCCCTCAAACTCTGAGATCATGCCAAAATAACTCCTATAGTTAGTAAAAAGCCTCAAAACATTTGGATAGCCATGAAATACATATTAAAAAAAAATAAAAAAGAGGGAGAGAGAGAAACAGATAAGCAGTAAGCATTCCTATTTAAAAATAAAAGAGCAGTACTCTAAGCACAAGACTTTCATCTGGGGTAGCTCTTATCCAGACTAAATTGTGGGCCTAATGTATGAGAGAAAAATAGAAAATTGCCACATGTGCAGAGTCACATAATAAGCAAATGTTAATTGATGTGCTTTGTTTGTGATAGCTCCTGTGAGATTTGCAATGAGCAAGGCTTTTCTGTATGGGCAATTCCACAGCATATACTAGCACATCCAGGAAGAGTCATCATGTCTAAGTACTTTCTACCATCTGCTTGGAAAATGAAAATATTGAAAGATTTTTCTCAATTTATTCCAGTGCTTTTATGTATGTAGCTCTGATTTCAGCTCTATCTCTTTTACCCGTGAAGCTAAATGCTATGTTCTTAATGCATTTGTGGAGTTCTGTACTGTGAGCCTCTTCAGAGAAAAAGACATAAATGGATGCATTGATACACAGTAATACATGTCCATGCACAGATACATAGAAAATACCCTTTATAGTTTCCTGTACTTAAAGGATTAACAGGATTTCTGATTGAGTCAATTTACCAGTTCTTTGGTTTATGTGCTCACATTCATACTAGCACAGTTCAAGGACAGTAATTTTTTTTTTTTTTTTTTTTTTTAATTGACATGGATTTGTCAATTAGCTCAGTTTTTTAGCTTGCTTATTTCCCCCCTCAAGCTCTGGAAACAGACACTCCTCACCTCTGCCTGTCCTGTTGCTTTTGTGGTCCAAAATGGATTCTTGAATCCAAGATTTGATTCAAGGATCACACAGGCGGTCCTTGCTACCTCTGTTTACAATGGTTAATCTGTTAAGTCAGGATGATGGAAATTCATTCTATTCTGGGCAATTCCCAATATTTATAACAGAACATGAGATGAAAGTTGGTGGAGAAGCAAAATTTCATACTGTCCTATTGTAAGAACTTCAAGGTTCAAATCTGAGATAATGATAAAAAAAAAAAACCAAACCAACAACAGAGTAGGGCTGCTGCTGGATTTCCTTCTAATCTAATCTACTTCTCCTTTAATCATTGTATTATGCTGAATTAATATGCTTTGAGAAGACTTGTCTAGGGCTCCCACCTCAAAAAGAGTGTGTCATGGAATTTTTCACGAAGAAACACAATCTCAGGCAAGGAGAAGCTCAATATGGAAACCCTAAAGCAAACACAAGGGAATTTGTTAGCATGCAAAACATTTCAGGATGAACTATTTTGTCTATAGGAATCATTTCTGTGGAAATGCAGGATCTATTCTCAAAGAGGCCAACATGTTATTTAGCTCTTACGTGTAGTTTCAGTATAGGATTTATATGGTGCAATGCTGTAGCCTGAAGCTCCTATCTTCAGACATCCAGCCCCAATAACAGGATCTAAAATTCACAGTTAGGCTTCCAGAACCTGATGCAGAGGATAAAGAGCACATCCATGGAGTTAAAAAAATAATAATTCTGTGTACTGCAAAGGAATTTCATTATTTTCTTTCTTTGAGTCTAAAGTGAAGGATATGTGTGCAAACTTACCTTTCTCCAAATTTTAGAAATTTGACCCAGGGCTGCACCTCCCTGAGGTGAAGTTTGTCAGTGGGCAGGCACATAAAGATGCCTCTTTATGTGCCTGCTATGGAAATTGGAGGTGTCACCCACCTTTGATTTCATGACTTCATGCCTGTAGCAGCCAGCTAGAATGAGAGCAACAAGTTCTTCACCCTTTTCAACCAGAAGGAAGAAAATTCCACATCATCTATCACTAATCATGATATTGTTGATTCCTGCATTAGGTGTGTAAGTGCTTTCATAAATGTATCTCATGTTCTCTGCAAATGTCACAGCAAAACAACCAAAAAAATAAAGAAAAGTGAAGGCAGCTATGGCAATAACACATTTCCCAGTAACTGCAGAGGGTAAGCTCCTGTGTATTTGATTTGTGTCCAGAGTTATCTTTTGAAATCTAAGAAGAAAGCTATTTTCTACTAAAATATTTCTCTATTTTCTCTAAAAATAGAGAAATAAACATTTAACTATATTTCTCACCTCTGCTTAAGAAAAGTGATGCGTGCTCTCTCTCTCTCTTTTTCTCTTGATGAGAAAAAACAGACGAGAACTTAAATGCAATTTCTTAACACACAAGTAATTATCTACAGCTGATAAAAATGCTGGAAAAATAGGATTTATGATAAATGTCCTGACACTGCTGTAATGATACAGTGATGCTAGAAGAAAGCTTTTCTGACAGAAACTAAAATGTTGAGTATCTGGCAAAAATTGTAGAAATAGGTTGTACCCCATTAACTTAATTGAGTTGATGTACATGCAAAACAATAAACACATCACAAAAATAAACAAGTCTGAATGTTGTTAAGAATGATTGACATGCAAACACACAGCAGCATGCTTTCTTCCATCTGCTTATCATTTCAAGGATTGATAGGTAAATAAAATTAATTCTGACTGACTGGTAAAGGGCTGCATAAAGATTTCTAATATTCAGTAAATAGTTTGTCATTGGTATTTGAAAGGAAAATTGACAGGATATGACATCCTATTTACTTCCAAGAAAGTGCAATTATGTTGTGTACAGAAAAAGTGACTGATTATAACATTACATGACATTTTGAAGCGAACAGCTTCAATTATTATATCTGAATTATGTCCAAGAAAAATATGCCTTGTGGGCATCTCACTTGATATTTTAACTTAGAGGAGAAATGTAATTAAAAAATAGGCAAGGGCATCCTCACCAACTTGAGAGGAACAAGAAGGGAAACATGATGTTAGAGGGCTTGCATTTTTATTATGAAAAAGAACGCTTATATAAATGGGAAGAGACAAGATCCTTCCTCTCTGTCTTCCTTTCTCTGAAAAAGAGGGAGTTTTTAATTTGTCTTCTTTATGAAGCCGCCATGCTCCTGAAATGAGTGATTTCAGTCTGGAGAGAGGTCATACTGCATGTATTATGAATTTTTACATGTCATTTGCGTATATAAATTCAGCACTACCAGTTCTGTTTGTGATCAGCTAATGGGCCAATCATATACTCAAAAGGTCTGTTTTACCCACCTGTACACAAAACCTCCTGTTTTTGTAGTCCCCTGTCTGGAGAAGCCAAACTGCCTACACTCACTACTACCAACTAGCACATGATCCTTAAAGTCCTCAAATACCCATATTAAACACTAAGCACTTAAAGCACCTTATCAGTACCTTTTAAGATTAAAGAAAGTTAACATTTAGTATCTTGGCTTAGAAGCAGTGCTCTAATTATTAGACAGCATCCAAAAGGCCAGCAATGTGAATTATAACCTTATGGCCATAAGGTAAAATTTATATGAGTTGTTAGTGATAAATGAGAATACATTTTCTAACCATATTGATAGAAATACATGTATTGACACAGAAGCAAGCTATGAAGAGCAGAATTAAACTCTACATGATTTATTTATAAATCCCTGTAGAGGGATTGTGGCCTGGAATTTTTTGTCATGATCTTGTTTCAGACAGCTTATTATGATACGTCTGATTTCAGGGTTGGTTTTTTTTTCTTTTATTTTTTTTTACTTTTTATTTTTGTTCACCAGGTACAGTACAAATTTTAAAACTTCATCAGCTCCTGAGACCCACCCCTAATTACATGGGCTGGAGATTTGCCAATGTGCCTTGCAACTTGTTTGCCACCCACTGCTCCCAGCATGCCTGTACAGACACACTACAAGATGCAGCAGAGTGGAGAGACAATTCTCACAATTCTGCACAGTTCTCTCTGAAAAGGTGCTGTTCCTAACCTTCCATACACTGTGCTCCCCTTGTGTCCACGAAGACACAGACATCATCTCACGGCGGTGGCACTTACATTTAATAATGCTACAGAGCAGCTTGATCCTGTGAATCCAATGCCTGAAAATGTTCAGCAAAATATGTTCCAAGTAAAATTAATCTGTCTGACTTATACCTAATATTTCTGATGAAATGCTCACAAGCTTTGCATTTAGACAGCCATGTATCTGTGTTTTCTCAGTCCAGTGCATTATCTAGTTAAGAGTAAACTTATAAGTAAGGAAATGTCTTGCTTGAGACTAAAGTGAATTCTGAGTACAATTTGAGTCAGGTGCTCAAAGAGTTTTGTTCCTAGGAGGGTAGCCAGCAACTAAAATAAGATGAGATCATGCAGTACTATACAATGTGGTTAAATAAAGATTTTACAGGCTGAGCATGTAGTCCTTGCACACACAAAGGCAACTTCAAGAATTTCGGCAATACCAGAAAACAGACATTTTATCCCAGGAGAACTAGCAATAATGTTGACATTTCAGCCACACAATAAAAAAAGTTCTATACTCAAAATACTAGTCATGTTATTTTCCCAAAGTGAGTACAAGTAAATTACAATTTCTTGTGCATGACTGAAATCCTTGGTGCTACTTTGTTATGCAAAAACCTTTTAGAACTGACCATAAAAAATGTCCAAAATACCTTTTGCATTCAAAAAACTTTCTCCTTCCTGGTACAATGATAACTCAATCACATTTCTAGAGACAATATGTGTACATTCTATTTTTTGCCCAAGTATTTAATTAATTGTTGAATCTCTGTGTAACACCATGATTAAACAAACTAGAGATGATATACGCATAAAATGTACCAAGGTTGAAAATACAGTGAAAATACATGAAGCTGTATGGCTGTTTTGTTTGTAAAGGGAAGAAGATTGTACACAAAAGTCATGATGATCTTAGTGACAATGCAATTTTTGAACATGAGGGTTAGTTACTTTGTATGTTTTACTCAATTCCATGTGCTGCAATGATTCTATTGTATCTTGCAGTGTTCAAGGTACGCTGCTAATTCACATTTCTTGAAGATGAAAGGCACTAAGAAATTAATATTATTATAATTAAGAAAATAATTTCCATTTTATAGATAGATATTCTCTTACTCTGAGCTTAAACTGGCCAAGAGGTGTGTCCACTGCTCCTTCTCCATGTCATCTTCTGATGGTCAATACTAATAAGACTTCTTGACCTGAAATAATAGCTATACAAGTGTTTTTCTCATCAAACTAGCATAGTAAAGGTTATACTACAGTATTAGCAGACAATTTTTCTTTCCTTAGTATTCCTTCAGTGCAACTAATCCTAAAATCAGAACTATTTGCAGGGATGGTAAAATACTGTGTGAAGAGGTAGCAACATAAATATATTAAAGCTTTTGGCAATAGATAAGACTGTTTCTTTCTTTCATGTGCATCAAGCCCACAAATTGGATATGAGGCATGACTAGAGTCTGCAGCATGAATAAGGGAGAATGAAAACCCAGAAACTCTCTCCGTACTCTTTGGAAAATGGTATTGAGCTGCTATTAATGGCCTCTTACCACATGAATATCCTGTGCTCTGGAAGGAGTGCGCAGGTTCGGCAGCTTGCTAACCTGGCAAGCAAGTGCTTTAATAAAGACAGATTCTCAGACCCTTATAGATGACATTTGCATTATTAAATGAACAGATGTGAATTTCAAGTCCATAAACATTCTGTACATAGTTTAATAATAGGTAATTGAAATTTGGACTGCCAACCATAGCTCTTATTGCTCTCCCATTTAACAATTATTTATTTTGACTACAACTACCAGTCATCACAGCTGAACTCCAGCCTTACTGTATCTGGATCTGACAGTCACAGCCCCCTGGAAGTGTTTATAGCATCGAAGGATCACTTTTGCACATCAGCAGCTGAAGTACCTCCCTTTCTCCTGACATACTCTGACAGCAGCACCTGGAGCTGGAAGGGGAGTGCTTGGGCAGCCACATGGAGATACCATTTTACATTGCCAGCATTGTCAGAGCAGTGTGGAGAATCTGGAAGTGGTGAGGAAAGGGACACCAGGCAAAGGAATTGTGATATTTTAAAGTCATTTGCACAAAATCCAGCACAAAATCTGTAGACAGCGAAGTGACGCTACATCCAAATACATCATGTCTTGATGTTCTTCTCCTTTGAACACCTTTCTTCCTTTTCTGTGGCTGGGAAGACACCAGGAGGTATATTAAACAAAAATTATCTTTTTCATTTGTCGTCAGGAAATTCTCTATTCTATTAAGGCTATTTGAACTTTATCTTGAGATACTGCTGCATCAACAGAGCAAAGAACATGGCTCTCAGTAGGTGCACATAGGAGATTGGTATAAACACGAAGGCAGTTTTATTGGATTCAGGTTTGTAAAGGGATTGAAGTTTTGTCACACCTTCAGCATCACAGCTCTTGTCTATCCAAAATGATAAAATGTGACTGTCCCTCCTTGTTAAAGTGCTACTCACAGTTAGATTTCTCTTACACATTGTTTCTAGAATAATCCTCATGGAGAACTTAAACTAAAGCACATATGCACAGCAGAAACTACAAACCTAGGACAAATGCCTTCCTAAACACTACTCAGTCAACGTAGTTACAGGAAGACCATTAGACTATATACCTATATACCTATATATCTATCTATTTCACCACCACCACCACCACTACAACATACAAAGAGCACACTATTGGTGGATCTGCCCAGTGATTTTGTGAATTCTAGTTATGGAGCAAGTTATTGCTCAGTGCCTGAACTATATCCTGACAGCTTAAAAGAGATGGCATTTGCCAGGCTGTGAGCACAGTACATGTTATTTGCTTGGGCATCCTTTTCATTGAATTTCATTGAATTTTCTGGTAAGAAATATGTCTTGCTTGTTAGTAAATAAGGACTACATTGTATTCTCTTGACTTTTTATTTATTTTTCCTATTGATGCATATGTGCTATTAATTTCTAAACAAATAAATACAATGAACAGCTGCTTTAAGACTGAACTTTTGTCAGAAGGAGTTTATTTAATTCTCTTTGTAGATTACAGTGCAATCCTACTTAAGTTCTTCAAAGCAGTGATATCTGGAGCCTGGTATTCTCTTGGGCACTATCCAAAAACAGAACAGCAGCTTCTTCTGCTCTCTCCCTACCAAGTTCTCCCTAGAGATCTGTGACCTCTTCTGCCATTTAGCAGGAGGATTCCTATTTCTGGAGTGTTTCTATCTGTGCCCCTAAGTTCCCCTGGTGACTCTGAGAGGAGACTCCCTTCAGTGGCTGTTGTTGGTTCTGGAAACTCCTGGTGGTTTTCACTGCATCTCCAGCAACAGCTGAGACAGAGGTACTGAGCAATGCTGGCTTGCATGTAGTCATTGTAATGCATTCCCTTTGGGATAAGACAGTGGAGAAGTGGAATGGAGAAAAGAAGAGGAAGAGGAGAAGAGGAGAAGAGGAGGAGAGGAGAAAAGGAGAGAAAAAGAATAGAGAAAAAGAAAAAGAGAGAAAAAAGAGAAAAAGAGAAAAAGAGAAAAAGAGAAAAAGAGAAAAAGAGAAAAAGAGAAAAAGAGAAAAAGAGAAAAAGAGAAAAAGAGAAAAAGAAAAAGAGAGAAAAAGAGAAAAAGAGAAAAAGAGAAAAAGAGAAAAAGAGAAAAAGAGAAAAAGAGAAAAAGAGAAAAAGAGAAAAAGAGAAAAAGAGAAAAAGAGAAAAAGAGAAAAAGAGAAAAAGAGAAAGGAAAAGCCCCCTTTGGTCAAACATTAAATACTATTTGCATCTTAAAAAATCCTGAATAAATGAAATCCTGGAGCCAGGTGGGTAGTACATTTTCCTTTCCCATGCATATAGCTCTTTCTGCACTGCCTGATGTGCCTCTGTGTCTGGTAGAGGTTCTGCTGACACCACAAAATGTAGGGATTTGTCAACTTTTTTTCCCCCAAACACATGACAAAACTAAGTGGGTATTAAAACAAACAAACAAACCAAACCAAAACAAAACAAAAACCCCAAAACAAAACAAGAGGAAAAGATAGTTTATTTTTAGTAGTTTTTCATCCTAGCCAAACAAAAATCTGCTTAGTTTATTTTGGTTCTCTTCAGTAGTATGTTGTTCCTCTCTTTAAGGTATTCTGCAAGAATGAGAACAAGAAAACCAAACCAAAGAAAGAAACCCCACAGATCTTCTGCTTGATAGCTCCTGATGTCACAAAGAAGTAAAAATTGCCACCAGTTCCTTTTCAGCCATGAGCTATGTACCTGCAGAGCACAGCTAAACCTCAGACAGGGCCCATTGGCCTATAGTGTCTCCAACACAGAAAGAAGCATGTGGTGGTTTCTTTCCAGACTTTGAACATCTCACTGCCTGGCAGCAGAATGCACCCAAGCCCACATCCAGGTCAGAAAAAAGTCTAGAAATATAGACTAAAAGCTAATTTTCTGCAATTAATTTTGAGTCTGAAAAAATGAACAAGAAAGAGTAAAGGATGAAGTACTGGGATCCATTTCTTTAGATGATGTGCCTTCCCATGTGATATGTCTTTGGTGAGCTTACCTCAATTTCCTGACATCCAAGTGACTAATAGGTAATTTGTTTAATTGCATGACTGTGCTCAGAATATTTTTCTTTGACAGAGATAATATGCATGTAGTTCTGCCTGGCAGATACTACAACAGAGACTTTGATCCTGCTGTTTTTTAAATCCTTAGTAAAATGTCTGTTGACTTCTGGGCATAGTACAGTAGACCTTACATGAAGTTCCTCTCATTCTGTTTTACTTTTACAACAGCTTTTCCTCCTCACTTTTTGCCAAATTACCTTTCTTTCCCTCTCCACATTAAGCTAAGCTGTGTAAAGCAATACAGTACCTGCCTCTAAACTGTGATCTCACTGAGATACATATGAAGACCTTCCTTGGTGGAACTTGGTGCTGTAATTTACAATCCCCCTCCATTACACCACTCAAAAATTGTACATTTTGCTACTTCAAAGTTCTTTCCCTATGCTTCTTCAAGCTTACCTCCCCCTCACCTACAATTCCTCCTTAAGAGCATAGAACTGTTTCAAGTGGAAACTATGTATCTTTAATTAACTACGGTATTCATTTATCTTCCGAGTAGTTTCTTCATTCCTCGCCAGCTGCACTACTACAGTTTAAAGATTAGTAATTGTAAAACATCCATCACATGCAAAGTGAACTGTCCCTAACTGTTAACAAGAACACAGTGGCCACAGCCTGTCATTTTTTCTGAGTTAAGAACTAAAGCCATTATGCCAAGATATACAAACAGAAAGGTTGTGAGAGATTTCTTTCCCTTATGGTTTCAGTGGTCTGGGGAGAAATATGCTGATTAGAGTCTGATTTTCACGCTGAGATGGGCAGGACAGGTCCTCTCTATCCAGGACCTGTGCTACTACCTCCTCTCCTGCCTGTCCTGGAAAGGCCCCACTTTTCCTGGAACATCTGGCTCACACTGTGCCCTGACAATATCTAAGCTTGCTTTTTTTGCTTGCTTTTTCTTCAGTTTCAAATGTAACAGCCTAAAATCATTCATCCAGTTAAATAAACTGTCCACTCGGCATTTTTAAAACAAGGATATAAAAGCAGAGTCAGCAAAGCCTCTGTCAAAGGGTAAAGTATGTCACTGGAAGAATTCATCCTCCCCTTTGTCTCTCTTCTGTCTTTTCTTTGGCTCTTGCAATTCAAAATCATCTTTGTTCTAGATAAATCACAGTGGAAACTACTAGAGAAGCAACATTACTTTAACATTGCAAGTGCTGAAAAAAAATGGTCATACAATTTCCATTTCTTCACATGCCAGTCAATCCTTTTTAGATCCATAATACTTCAGTGAATAGCAGCCATGCACACCTTACCCAACCTAGCCCACCATCCCGACTGTCTGCTGATTAGCTGGTGATGGGCAGCAGGGACACTTCACTGAAATGACTCAGCCAGAAAAAGTTGGAGTCCAATCAGACAAAAAAGTATAAAGCACCATTTCGAGATCCATGGTTGAGTGTGTCATTACAGTTTCTGTGAAACCATTTCATTGTTTAATTCATTACATGGGATTTCTTATATTTTTTCCATTATCCAGAACACATCAGTGGAAGTTTTACAATATTGCAGGTAATGGCTATACTAGGCACCAGTTCAGGATAGTGCAAACTCAACACTGTCACTCAGGTAGGGAAATTCCTCATTCAGCTTTCTGATTCCAAGCATGCAGATGCAACCTTACCTTGGCACACATCCTTCCCATCATAAGATGCCACTGAGCTCCCTTGCTGTGCACAAAAGCACCTTTCCCACTTCCTAATTATTTTAACTTAGTTATCAAGAAACTAAATGATGATGTTCCTCACCATGATTCTTTCTGTACAGACACAGCCAGTATTTGCTAACTCTCAGCAACTACTCAGCCTTAAGCAGGATGTAAAGCCTGGACCTTTACGTATTTGCCAGGCACCAAAGGCAGGTTTGTTCTGCAACATTGCTGGAGTGAGTCAGGGGGAAGCCTTGCTAGAGCAGAGCTAGTCTAGAAAGTGTTACAGTTACTGCCTTTGCTGGTTTTACTTCAGACTCTAAAAGGTTATGCTTCCCTTTGGTCTCGCATTATAATGAATTATTCTAATCAGCATATTATTCATTTTACTTAAGCAGTAATATTTTAACAGAGGCAGTTATTTTAATTAATGAGGGAGAGCTATCTTAAAGCATATAATGTAAAAAGAAATGGTATTATAAAGGTAAAGAGCAGCTACTAAAGAGCAACAGAATATGAGCTATAGGTGAAAAAAAAACCCAGCCGATGCACAGAAAGAACAAATAATGCAAACTGTGCCAAGTAAGGTTTAAACTTTTTCCTCATTTTTATAACTGTAATGGGGTAGCTCAGTGTGTGGAAGGAGCCTTTTTTGGTTCCTGCTCTAGATCTTATAAAATTAGTTCACATTTTTCTGCTAGTGTTTTTTATAGTTGCAGTACACAATAAAGTATTACAATAAATTTTCAGGTTAAACCTCCTGTATTGGTTTGGACAATGCATATATATAATTATTACATAATTGGTTGTACCACAGTTATGACAATAATGGCTTAGTAACAGACATTTCCTTTTGTTTCCAGCCAGGTACACATCTGCTACATTCTTTGATGTTTTCTCTTCTACTTACTTACTTACTTTGCTCTTGTGTCAAAAAGATACTACAGAGCATATAGCCAAAAGAAGCCTTTTCTTCTCAGGAGAACAGCTGAATATTCAGAGGGTAAACAAAAGCATTGCTGAAGACATATTTTGGTGTGCTAGAGGGCTCTGTTTTCTGTTAGGGAAACTTTGGGAGTCCAGTCAATGAGAATAAAGTGACAAAAGGTGTAACACTACTGAGTCAGGAAGGTTCACTCTTCTTAAAGAACCATTACTGAATCACAACAGTCCCAGGAGACAATATACCATTTTTACACATGGCATGTTTCCACGGCTTCTGTCTCACTGGAGCCATTAAACTCCTGTAGCACATTTCACAGGAGATTGGTAATCAATCCTACAGTCTTGATATAAATCCAGAAGGCAGCCAGGGATCCCAGGGCAGGGTGACAATGTTGTGGGTGTTTGCCCCATGCTGCCCAGTCAGGAGGAGGAAGTGGGACCCTATTCTGGCAGCTTGAAGCAACCTCAGAGTCACACACATTGTGGGGGAATTTAACTACCATGACCTCTGCTGGAGAAACAACACAATTAAACACAAATAGCCCAGGCATTTCCTGGAAAGTGCTGATGGTGACTTCCTGACACATGTAGCAGAAGATCCCACAAGGAATGGTGTGGTGTTTGACCTTATTCTAACACAAAAGTAAGGCCTTGGAGGTGTAGAGGTTGGGGGCACCTTTGATGCAGTGTCCATGAGCTCCATATTGGGCAAGGAAATGACAGGTAGGATTTCAGCGAGGATTTCAGGAGAGATAAATAAGGATCTTCTTGGAAGAATCCCATAGGAACCTGTCCTGCGTGGAAGAAGAGTCCAAGAAAGCTGGGTGATACTCAAGAATCAGTTCCTTCACGGTAAGAATGATGCACCTTGATGAACAAAATGTTGAGGAAAGGGGCCAAGAGTCCTGCTTGCATGATCAAGAAAATCCCATCATTACTCAAGCATAAGCAGGAAATGCAGCAGAGATGGAAGTTATGGGACAAGAAACACAATTTGTGACACCAAGCATTAAGGAGTTCCAGTGATTAGTCATGAGATTCCAGATTGCCTCAAGCTCTGGAACATCTTGAACTTCTCTAAAACAACCCCAAAATGAGCTGCAAACAAACAACAGCAGAAT
>VXBN01000566.1:51634-84796 GCA_013397395.1 Sinosuthora webbiana
AAAACACACACACAAATGAACACCCCAAAAATCAGACCCAGAAACCCTGGGAGCTCTCAGTCCCATAGTCCTATCCATCTGATTCACCTGCAAGATTCAGAACTGCCTCAAATCCCTTTGTACAGTCACAAACTCTCAGAATTATTACATCCATTTCCCTCCTGAGAGAAAGGCTAAAGCCACATGCCTCAGCAGTGTTAGCTACCACATGGATTTCTGTTCATAAAATTGACAGTGCTTGGGGGATAGCACGCTGTACACAACAGCTACTACCTGACTTTCCCTATCTGTCTTTATGATTCCCTACCCTGTCGGGACCCAACTGCATAACATCTGTTCTGGGCTCCCAAAAAGGATCAAGCTGAACCTTCTTCCAAGTAGCCTTTCTTCCTAAAGGACAACACCAGGCATTCCTATTATTTCTTCCCTTTCCTTCAAGGCACTCATAGTTTCACATTTAATATAAAATAAAGCTGGTTTTTATCACATGAGGCTTTCACACAGTAATGGCCAGTGACACACATGCAACTCCTAGATGATCTCACCCCATGCTGCAAGCCCACCCCTGCCTCCAACCTTCTATGTGATTATGCTGTTGAACTCTCTGAACCCTGTGATCTCTGCTCCTAGATGGAAAACCACAATTCTCTGCTTGGGAAAACCACAGTCCTCCTCCCCTCCAGGCTCATAAAGCTCACTCTCAACTTGTTCATTTTCACTAAGTCTTGACTTTGTTGCTGCAGTGAGTTGTTTCTCAAGGACCATTAAGGTCAAAGCTAGATCTTAGGCATCTAGGCAGCTTTTCCCTCTACGCAGCACAGACCTAACACACACATAACACTTCAGCATAGTCACTTACCTTAAAGGCTGGCAGCTTTGCTTACTTCTGAGCTTTGTGAGCAACCCCTCTACTAAATCAGCAGCAGATGTGAAGTTCCAGGTGAACAATCACACATATCTCTCTTAATTAAAAATTCTACAGGAAGAATAGATTTGTTGATTTTTAAGATTGTATGATTTACACACATGAAGTCTAGCCCTCTCATCTCTTCATCACACAGTTTTAAGGAAAAAAATCAATATTACACAACACTTTCAAGATTTTATATGTTTGTTGGGGAAGCAGTGCCTACAGCCTCCGTGGTTACTGTGAAACAGTACTTTCACTTGCTATTCTTGTATCTTGTATCATTTATATATAAACAAAACTGTCTGAGTGTGAACAAATCTGTGAGACTGGCTTGTGCTACACTCAAAAAAGTAGCTGCTGTTAAGTGGCTGCTGTTAAGGCAGTTACAAATAAAATTTTTCTGTGGTACTAAATTAACTTCTAGTTCTAGGATAACATAAATCTATTGGCAGATGCAAGAGACCATATGGGTCTAAGAACGGACTTTATTTCTACTGTCCAGAATATGTAGGACATAATTTTTGAAATTCTAAACCTCCATGAATATACACCAAAAGAAAAAAAACAAGCATGCAAAATCTGAACATGAAATTCCATCTATTTTAAAATATTTATGCTAGACATTATGAAAACCTGGAAAACAGCCATGACAAAAATAATGTTTAATTTATAGTAGATAAACAAGAAAAGTAATTTAATCTAGAAAACTCATTACAATATAGGGTATTTATGTTATTATTATTATTAATATAATTTTGAACATTCATCTAGGGATTATTTCCTTTTGGCTGAATCATGTATATCTTGAGATGATTTCACACCCTTTCAACCTAACCTGAAGGAACATGAAGACTAGTTTCTCCTTTCCTTCCAGCAATCAAATTTGCACCACTAGATGGCCACCTAAAGCAATCCTCTATAAAAATGATGTTGGGCATGGTGTCGGCTTGGAAATGGCTTTAAAATACTTCTGTTAAATCCATGCTGTGAATCTGAACCCATCATGGTTTTTTTAAACAATCATGTCAACGCCTGAAAACTATTACATACATTTTGTCTTAGAAAAAGGAGTCAAAACTATAGCTATTTCTAAACTCCTCAACACAGCAGCTGAATTGTTTCAAAAGACAAATACCCTCAGCAGTGTCTGAATAAAAATAAATTATTTAAGAAAGAAAAACCTGAAAAATGCTAGTATGGCAAAGCATTTATTTTTTTAAAGTTCCAATAATATTCGTAATTGAAATATCCAGGGAGATATGTCACAAAATGAGTGTGACTTGAATTCTCCAGCAAATATTTGCAGTTTCCTAGCAATTAACATAGTATTTTTTGTTTTATATGATTCAGAACTAATGCAAATCTCCTAACAATGCAAAAAATCTGACATTTTGCCAGTGTGCAGTTTTTCACCAATTTAGACTTGTTGTGACTTCCATAAAGGAGTTTAAATAATTATATCCACTGGGAACTCTAATAAACGATCCATTTCAATAGTGAAATGGAGCTAAGATGTCATACACTGTTTCAGTATTTACATTTGTCTTTATCTCAATAGGAGATTTTGATTACTATGTGATTACTGTAGTTCAAATGAGTGGTTCATGGAAGGAAGCAGGCAGTTGAATGTCTAATAGCAAATGAATTCATATTATTCTCAAAATTGTACATCTGAGAGAAGCTTCAGGCGCTTTTGTTTCAGACCTACAAATATAACTATAACTGAAGCAGTGAAGCGCCAAGAACAATTCTTAGAACTGGACATTCAGTAATTAGGAGAGGGAGAATACACTCATATTATTAACTGAAAACTTGCTACATTTATTTTGCCTATGATTGTATACTTCATGACCACTGAAGCGTCTATTTACAAATAATCAGACCACAGAATTATGCAGAGAAATTATCAACTGTCTGCAAACATTGGGAAACAAATCATAAGTGACCAATAAGGATCCTGCAATAGCTATAAATATATTCAGTATGATGTTAGACAGTAGGAGCTGTACTCAGTAAAGGAAGAAAATCAGAAGCCTTTCCATCTTAACAGGGAGTTTTATGCAAGAACAAAACCACAGAATTTAAAACTAGGAAAGACTCAAAAAACCATGCTACTCTACAGCATGCACACAACAGGTATAATGACAAATTAAGCAAAGTCATTTGGAACAAACCCTCCGATATATATTGACAAATCATTCTCCTAAATAATGAGATTAGAAAACAGAATAGAAAAGAAGGCCCTTGTTTATTCAAACTAGTCATTTTTACAAAATGAGTACATCTTATAACAGTTCTAAGTAAACGTTTTGTAAATGAAAAAGTATATACAGTCAAGCTGATAACAGATCAGAGGGCAGAACTCAGAAATCTCCAGGCCTCTATCTAGAGCAGTATCATGACGTATTTTATCTATCTGAACGCTAGTCTAATTTTAGTATGGAATATCCATTTATCATGAACCATTATATATTTTTACAAGATAAGAAATTACATCAGACATAAGATATCTTAGAATCAAATCGCCAGTGAAAAATGTACATATATTTTAGCTTACTTTAAATAGATGGATAGGTTTTAAAGAACCTTGAAACTCATTTGCCTTGTTATATTTCTGCACTATTCCTTAAGAAATGTAGAATGAGAACTCAGAGGAAAGACAAAGTCATCAAGATTTCCCCAGTATTTTTCCACCAGACTGATTCAGAACTTAACAATCCCCTTTCTGCCTATCTTATTCAATGCAACATGATTTTATGAAATATTAGAGATGAGTACACAAGAATATATAAAGAAGGTATTTTAGGGGAGTTAAGCAAACAGCCATCCCCTCAAAAGTCAGCAAAATAATGCAAATCCAGGACTCTGACCGCTTTGGAATAAAATGTGATACACACAGCAAAGCTGCATTAGCTGGGAAGAGACGGAAAATTGGATATTCTGCTACACAGATTTTGTCTGAGTGCTCTTACAGGGTGGAATTCCTGCTGGTGCAGTCAATAAGCATAGGGTTTGGAGACACAGGCCAAGGGCTGTGTCAGGAAGACAGGCGTGATTTGAGCTAAATTACAGCTGTAAGACCTGGGGCAGGCTCTCTGCCTTTATCGGAGTTTCAGGACTAAAATACAAATGGAAGAGGAAAAACAGGACACATGAACTCTTCCTGTCATGCCCTGAAGAGGCAAGTGATGAAAAGGAATGACCAAATCTCTCCCCTTTCTACACACCTGCTACTACAAGTGTGATGCTCATTAAGACACCAGGTGTAAAATTCTATACTGGACCACCCCACCCTGAACACTTGTCACTAGGCAGAGTGCCTCTACTTGCCCTGCCTAAAGTCCTTCCCCTGGTAACATAGATTAGAGCTTTAGAAGCAAGAAAACACACGAATACAGAATTTTCAAGCCAATTTTGCACATTTAGGTGGAGGTGACTGTGAGATCTAGAAGCTGAGGATATGAATTAAAGTCCTGCCTGTAGTGTCTGATGTACAGAATGAAAACAAGTGCTTCATGAAATAATAAGGCATTACTAATTGCAGGGTAACAGATTTCAAAAGTTCATTAGAGCTATCTAAAAAGAAACCATATGAGAATAGTTAAGTATAAAATATGTTAGAATCAACAAAGATTGGGCATTTGTGGAGAAAGAAATTTTATAATTTTGTATAGGCTGTCTAAAGAAGACTGCATATTTATTTTTTTCTTATCTTTTCCTTCCTTTGTTACAAAGCCATAAAGACTCTGAAGTTACAAAGGATGTATCCCTTTCTGTCTCCCTCTCCATATGCATGTGTGTGTGCAATCACAAGTATCAAACCAAATACTTAACCATGCAATGATGAACTCTGTACAGGTATTTATGTAAGCACCACTGCCCGCATATTTAAGAATCAAGTTTACTTGGTACATTTGGGAGGTGAAACCATCCAGAAAGCAGGGTGATTTTCAAACTGGAGCTGTTACAGTGAAAGTCCCTGTTACTGCTGAATGTACAGACCTTTTCAGTTCATCGTGAGTACTACCTGGCCAATTTGCCATAGTATCAGTACTTTAGAAAATTTTTTTTTAGGAAATTTCAGTTGTGATTCAAAGAAGAGAATATTGTTTGTGCAAAAATGGAAATCCAGGAATATACCACATGGACTCCAATATCTCTTCTCTTGGTTCCTTGGTTTAGGAGATTGCATGTGTGCATCCATCAGTTTTTTAAGCCCAGTTTTACTGAGGAGGAAAAACCTTCCCTCCTTATCCAAAAATCTTAATATCTAAGCCTCCCACCAACTCCAGTGTTGAAATTCCATCACCCCAGAGGCATGTTGAACTCACATACTGTAAGTAGCTAGCATTCTCACACACAGAATGCGCCATAAAGTTGCATGATCTCTTTATTCTCACATCATCACCTATAAAATGGGAAGATACATAGATTTTGTCTGCTCTTGAACTAATGCATTCTTACCATGATGAAAAGGGAATGCAATATTTACCATTTTCTTTTGCTACCAAGACTTTAAAAATATGCCAGTAAGGGAATTTGTCTTCAAGAGTGAAAGAAGGGATCTTACATTCCTATAGACTTTTCCAAAATACAGATTGTGAATTCCACTTGGTGAATGTAAAATAAGCTGCATGACCACATAAACTTGTGTATGACAGTCAGATAGAAGTGAATATTTGTGGTGCTGACTTTGGTTGCTTATACTGTTGAATTGTGTGTCTGTCCTCTGTAAGATAATATTTTTCAATAAATAACTGCAAAGTAAACTTATCTTGGTCCTTCAGAATGTGCTTTAAAATCTTCCTTTGTTGCAGTGCCTACAAGAAGCTTGACAACAGTTGTTAGGATGCTGATGATCTAACAACTGCCAGTCTGACTGGCATTGTTAAAGTGTTCCTAATTCCATCAGTCTGTCTTTTTCCATCTGTTGCATCTCACTTCTTATAGCACTCCTAAGAGTAGGGACTGATTCTATTATTTTCAGACACACAGCACTTAGGACAATCGTAGCTACTAAAGAAAAAAACAGGGAAAGAAGGAAAAAAAGATATTGTCAGCTAAAATCCAAGAAATCTTTGTGGGATTAAAAAAAAAAAAAAATACACACCAAGTCAATAGAGAGACGGACATTTTCATTCTTCAAATGACATAGAAAAATAACCACCTGGCTGATTTTTTTGTGAAGCATTTAGTTCACTTACATAAAGAGAAATCTCTTTTTGTGTCACCTATTTGAAGATGTTTGAGGCCAGCATGACTCCCGGTAATATCCTCACTCTCATTAACAGAGAAGGATGACCAAGCCCCTGACTGGGATAAGTGACCATTAACCTGCTAGGAAGAAAGCAGTGACAAGCAAAGTGCTGCACTGTAACTGCCTCTTTAGCAACCTCTAGTACAGGAGTGGGGAGGCTGAAGCTGACATTCCGGTGCAGAAACAATGCTTGTCTTTGCAATGCAGAAACTCATTTCATGTGTTGCATCCATCCCATGGATCCATCCTATTAGGCCTTTCTTCTCATTGAGGAGAAATGGATAAGTAACATGTGACTGTGTGACTGACATAATATTGCTTCTTCAAAAAGTTTTGCAACTGTTCTCTCTGAAATCATTTTACCTCCTCTGATTCAAATTCACACTGCAAGCAGCTCAGTTCAGATGCTGGCACTGTAAAGGCCAGACTTCCAGTCCTTCCAAAGGCACAAGGGTATCACGTGCAGAAACACGAAATTTTTCCTACTGACCATTCTGCAAAGCAAAAAGCATAATAGCACTACACTTTGACTGTCAAATCCATTATAACTTGAGCAGTTACTTATTATATCCAACCAACGAAGCTGGAAATGAGGAACACATTTGTATAGCACATGATACTCCATTAATGTGAACACTATTTAAAAATGAAGTCAATGACAATTCGTTAAAGCTTTTGTTAAGAGTTAAACCTTCAAAGGTTTGGTTTTTAAATTCTACTTACCTGAAACCATTTATTCACGGGCATATGATATTGACTCCAACTTTTAGCTTACTTCAGTGCTATTAGTACTGTAAGGAACCTTTTTGGGTTAATGTTCCTTTAGATGTCAATTCATATTTTTTTCTCTAAGAATTAGGCTCCTTTTTATTGCAAGACATAAGAGGATGATTTGTTTGTTGCTAGACAACTGATGTAAAATAATTACTTTTTGATTGGCTAATTGGATCTTCTTTTGATGAATCATTATGGCAGAAGTAGAGTAATTATTTTAACAGCAAAACAACATGTATATGTTTGTGCTTTCATTTAGATGAGAGAAATGAGGAATATAAGGTGCCTTGTAGACATTTGAAACTGTGCCAGTGAGGCCAGTTTTTGAGGCAGTGTAAATTACTAATCACTAATCAGTGAGGTCTGACCCTTTGCCTCTTAGGCTGTAGGCAGACCCGGCTACTTTGACAATAATTCACAAGCAAGATTCCCGTCCTACTATGCCATAATATATGATATTTTGAGATTCCACAATACTCAGAACGATTATTCTAAACTTCTCAAGATAAATGAAATTGGTATGTGGTTTAAGCCCAGCAGCAAAGCCCCCTCATTCCCCTGCCAGCAAGATCAGGGAGAAATCAGACCAAGAGCTACAAAATTTGTGTATTGAAGTGCAGACAGTTTAATGGGGGAAACAAAACCCGCGCACATAAGCAAAGCAAAACAAGGAATGAATTCACTGCTTCCCATGGGTGGGCAGGTAGGTGTTCAGCCATTTCCAGCAGAGCAGTGCTGCCTCACACTAATGGTGACTTGGGAGGACAAACACCATCAGTCCAAACATCCCCTCCTTCCTTCCTCTTCCCCCCACTTTATATACTGAGCCTGATGTCACATGATCTGGAATTTCCCTTTGGTCAGTTTGGGGTCACCTGTTCCAGCTGTGTCTTCTCCCAGCCTCCCAGGCACCCCAGGCACCACGAGAGTGGCAGGAAAAGTTTTGGGTCTCTGCAATCCCTGTTCGGCAACAACAAAAACATCTTTGTAATGTGAACTCTGTGTTCAGAAGAAATCCAAAACACAGTCCTGTACCTGTCACTCTGAATAAAATTAAATCTACCCCAGCTAAAACCCGTAGAAATTGTTAACCCCCAACCCATTTTCATGATAAATAATATTTTAAAATATATATATAATTATGGAGTTTGGCTCTTGAATTTTCAAGAAAAGATAACCTGACTGAAGCACAAGGTAAAGATGCATTTTTTGATAAAATATAGTTAAATTTGCAAAGAAAGTAAATAAATTTGTACCTGATTATTACTAGGTCAAAACACTTGATTTGATTTTGTGACAAAAGAAAATTTGATTTTCCCAGTTTTGGGAACAAATTTTTTAACAATGTCCATCTTGAAAAATGATATTCTTCTATTATTAATTTCTTTTAAGTCATAAGACAAGCAAAGAGCGTAGGAGGCCAGTTTGGTTGAACAGGGAACTCCTCGTGGAACCTGAGGAAAAAGAAATCGTATGATCTCAGAAAGTGAGGTCAGGCTTCACAGGAAGATGATGGAGCTGTTGTTCATATCGGCATTTTCAACTTGAATAAAATGATGGCAGTTACTAAAACAGTAAAGTCAGCAGAAGTAATTTCTGAAATTAAGAAGTAACAGCTTAACTCATTCATAGTTTAGAATGAAAAGTTTTTATAGATGGGATCCAGCTATAATAACCCAATGATAAGAAGATGGAGGAAGCAATATTTATGAGGGAATCTGGAGAAAACCAGAAAACATCCAAAATAACCATTCATAAACAGTGAAAACACCAATTCACAGAGAGTGTAAACAATTCTTTTACAGACATAACATTGGAAGAAAAAAAACCCAAATGCTATAAGAAAAATAAGATGTAAGGGAAAAAATGAAACAGACAGCTGGAAATTCAATAACTGTATTATATATACCATAGTACAAAATTTCTTCCCAATAACTTGATTGAAAATTATGAAGCAGCTACAAAGACACTAATTATATGTGAGCAGAGTGTTTGATCTCCCAAAGATTCAAAAACCAGGCCAGACTCTCTTTTACATATGCACCTCATTTACAGCATCCAAATGGCTGAAAGTGACCACGAATCAACTTCTGAAAATACCTCGAAGTACAAGGAATATCTGCAATGGTATTGAGGCATTTTAAGGACTTTCTGTCACCTCAGTTCGTGGGCTCTAACTTGTGAAGGAAGGAATATTTGATATCTTGGTGCAAAAGAAAGCCTTGGACCATCAGCTCCAAAAATTACCTTCTCTTACTGCTGCAGATGACTGAACATATTTTTCTAATTTCCCAAGAACACAAAAATCTTTACTGCACCCTTTTAGATTAAAAATATATATTTCAGGTGAATGCCTTTGGCTGGAGTTACAAATAGAAATCAGAAGAAAAAAAGAAGGAAAAATATATTAGTAATAATACTTTCCTATAGGAACAGAATAAATGAAATACATGTCTATATGTGAAAGAATGCATAATAATTCATGAAGGGACATTACAAAGTACTGCAATAACCCTTTGGCTTTCCTAGAGCTAGAAAGGGCATTGCCACAATACTTTCCTCCTGGACAAAGCATGAAGTTTGATTCAAATCTTCTACACACTAAGTACCACTCTAAAAATCTTTCTTCTTCAGCCAGCTGGGTGTGTTTTAGGGCTGCTGAATAGTTTGGAATCAGAAAAAGTTTACAGGGCCACAAAAAGAGGTAAGAAACAATATTCAGATGGAAGATATCTTTACTTATACAATACGATTCAGCATGCCTTCGTGATTTTGCTCTGCTCACTACAAGAATGTTTCTAAAACCAATAGTGAAGCTCTGTTTTCAAACTGCTTTGAACTATTAGTATGGAGGTGTTTATAAGAGTTTCCCCACTTATAGTACAAGAGTCTGATTAAGAAGCAACATGTTAATTATCACAATTAATTAGCTAAATTGGAAACCTAAGAAATCAGTACTGTATCACAAAGATTTATAAGCAAAATTAACAAGACAGGCTGGCAACACTTGCTTTTTACAGATTTTATTATTTCAAATATAATGACCTTCTAGAATACATTAACAATATCAGAACAGTTAGGATGCTTCTGTTTACCTGTACTTGAATATGAAATATTATTCACTATGATAGGGATTTGATGCGGTGCCGGCATCGCCCGCCAGCTCCCGACAACGCGCCGAGATGCAGTTCCCAGATGCAGTGCGATCTGATAACGGCAGAGCAGGGCTTGCTCTCTACGGCACAGTGCTGGGCTGAAGCACCCGGGGCAGACACGACAATGAGGGAGAGATCTTCCGTATAGATTCCAATATGGCTTACTTCCAAGGATGGTCCAGGGACAGAAGACCTTGAGCCCTCCTGTGCGAGGACTTTTATAGAGGGGAGGTTCTAGGGGGAAGGTGCAAATTTTCAGCCAATAGAGAAAGGACTGTGGAGGAGTATAAGGCGGGGTTTACAATACCTAAGCCAATGAGGAGGCACAGGGGGAGGAGAACAGTTTGAACAAACCAATGAGGCTTCGAAGAATAGGGTATTTCCAGGGGGATTTCCAAAGCAAGGGGTTGGGACAAGGCAGGATTGACAACTTGGTAGGAGGAGGGACATAGAACATTCTGTAACAAGGGGGAGGACTAGGACAAGATAGACAACTAGGTGGGAGGATACAACTTGGGCTGAACCAACAGTACGGGGGGAATGGAACAAACTATTCGGCCTAAAACACAACACAACAGGGGTTTGGTTGATTTTGGTAACAGGATCAACAGGATTTCAGTGAGGCAGTTTAAGCTCATTCATTGAGTGAACACTAAATTCCCTCAGATTGTTGCTTTGGCTCCCTGTGTGAAGTTAGAGTGCTTTGACATTAGACAACCAAACCATTAAACTACAATGTGCTTATTTGTGGAGACAGTCCATACCTTGGAGTCTGGTTGGGCAGCTGGAGGATTCACTATGCCAGTTGACTCCAAATATTGCAGTTGCGCCAGTGCACTCAGCTACTGTATCAAACCCTTTTGAGGCAGTAATTTCACTTACCCTATTTAAAGTGTGAGAATGTGTAATGACAAAGTAAAACAAATGCCTAATTTGCAAATGTCAACTCTTCAGTATTCCTCAGATACCTCTGAGGTTGCTGCAGCTTCTCAGTGTTAGAGGGCTGGTGACTATAAGAAGATGGTAAACTGGTGGAGCTGTTGTTTTCATGAGAGCCATCCCTTGGTGTGTAAGAGAGAATTGTTTTTCCCTCTTAACATTTGACATGCCCAAGAAAAGGTTTCAGAATGGTTGAATCCAGGTTATGTTATCCATCCCATGGAAACAGGAAAAAATACATAAATCAACATCTATTTTCACTGTAATTTTTTTCTAAGCCAGAATTGATATTGGCCTTTTTAATTATGGGTCACTATACCCTAAATGGACCTACTGAGACCATGTCCATCTTGCGCTGGTTGTAGGGTACCTAATGAGCAACAGAGCTAAGTACCACTTCTGTTTTATGTGCTACAAAATTGTGGGAGAATACAAGGAATTTGGATTGTTTCTTTAAATTAAGTTGTGCTAGGTTGCATAGAACGAAATTCAGGAGGAGGTGATAGAGAAATAAGGAGAGGGAATTGTAACCAATCATCTGGTCATAGATGTTACCAATGTGCAGCTTTGCTAAATATATGTCTCAGTTAATTGAGTGCTAGATTTAATTATATGTTCCATCCAAAAATTGCAGCCCTTTCATCTGGAGTAAAAGGGCTAGACTGACAAAGTTTAAAAAGCTTTGAAGGAAGAACAGACAGCAAAAAACCCCAAAAAACAAAACAAAAAACCCTTCACCCAAAACAACCAAAAGGCCTACCCAACCCTCCCCTGGCAAACCAACCAACCAACTAAAAAACCCCCTCAAAACCCACCAAGACCCTCGCCAAAACCAAAGAACATTGTAGCATTCTTGTTTCCCTTTAATGATGCATGGCAATATGACCAATATACTAAAAATAGAATCGATCTTCAGCAATAAAGACAATTTTATCTTTCTCATCTAAAATTTTAACTTTTCTCATCTAGATAATAGAATCTCAGTCTGTATGTACCTTCAGTCACATTGGTAGTTTTCCTAGAGTGTAGGGGAAATTCTTAACTTTTTCAAGTCGACAATAACTTAGAGGCCAAGAACAGCAGGAAAAGGGAGAAAATTTTTTTTCTGCATGAAAGACACTACTATGGCACTATTTAAATGAGTAACAAAGAGTATGTGTTTTTTTTTGCCAGCAAGTCAGAAAAATTTTGTTCTTACACTTTTATTCTTCTCAGATAAGTGATACTATGTAATTTACAAAGACGCATTTCGGAGATAGCACATAGGGCCCTAAAAAATGTAGATTAATCATCATTTACATGACAGAGGCAGTCAATTAATTCTTAGCGATTTTTAGTACTTTGAAGTTTCAGAAAGAAGCCTCTTCTCAAAGAAGAAAGTAAAAAAGGTAAAGGATTTATCTTTAACTAAAAATTCTTAAAAGGCTATGTATCTATATAGCTTAGATTTCTCACTCCCTTCAAGCACTCTTTAAGCACCCTCACATCCACTCTCATGGATACTCAGGATGCAGGAAACAGTCCAACTTTCCCAAAGTGAAGGTGGTCAATCTTAGTTCATTACTACAAATTTTCTATGTCCACTCTTCTATAGCACAACACACATCTCATCATATGTTCATTGTGTTCACCCTTCATTGCTTGCTTTCCCTTGGGCAGCTTACTGCTAGACTGGATATTTGAATCTACCTTTTTTAATGGGAAAATTAATCTTAATATGTATGAATAATTTATCCACATCCCACAAAAAACCCCAACTCAAAGATATGTAATGCCTCTATTGTACATCTACTTTTAGATCAACTGAGAGAGCTGGCATATAGTCAAGGCTTTTTCCTTGAATTGACAGTAAGATGAAACAAATTGCAAGTTAATACGAAGGCATTCCAAGACTTTAACTTTCATGGTCTTTCTATGCGCTGGGTGTGTTAACATCAGTATAAAACATGTTTACCAATCAGCAGGCGATCAATTATGTATCAGGTTTTTTATGGAGAGGTACCTATTGAGGAA
Source organism: Sinosuthora webbiana (assembly GCA_013397395.1). Classification (NCBI taxonomy): domain Eukaryota; kingdom Metazoa; phylum Chordata; class Aves; order Passeriformes; family Sylviidae; genus Sinosuthora; species Sinosuthora webbiana. The sequence goes on from VXBN01000566.1 coordinate 64,683, forward strand.
CAGAGAGGAAATAGGATTTAAAAATAAAGGAGATCTGTAGGGAAGAGAGCTACTGCTGGAACAATTTGCTTTTAGCACCACTGAGAATTTCAAATCTGTCACAAAGTTCACTGTCGCACTTACCTAACATTGTGAAAATATCTGGTCAAAAATGAGGATTCAAAAGAAAGCAACTCTTCAATTGTCTGGAAAATTTCTGACTATCTAGATTGAAGTTTTATGACAACTTTGAAAGCAAAGAAAAAGGCCTTTTTTATTTCAGACAATTTTCTTTCAGCTCTCTTAAAGCAAAGACTATGTTAATAGCTGATCTACCAGCATTGACTGCCTGGATATACACTTTCTTTTATGGTTTGCAATCTCTTGAGGGTAATTTATACAGAAGGCTTGTCAGAAATCCTTATGACTATCTTCTTTGTGTTTACATCATTATGAGTTATTATTCTTATACCTTTGCTCCCTCTAGCAGGCAAGCAATACACCATAGACATGTTTAAGCACCACCTGTCTTTCTAGGTTCAGTGTTGATTATTTACTGCAGGCTTCCAATGTACAAAGCCATATAGGCATATTTATAGAAAAATATCTATTAAATGTCAAACTTCTTTGACAGAGACCATAAAAAATAAGATAAAGGTGTTTAGGCTCTGAAAGAAAGAAAAGAAAGCATTTTTATTGACATAGGAAATGTTGAAAGAGTGGAATTAGTAGAATCAGTATTCATACTTGCCCCCTTCCTTCTCCTTCTGTTTTTTTTTACGTTTCTTCATTCCTTTGATCAGCCTCTCACATTTGTTTATCTATGTATAATTGCACTATATACTTTCACTTCCTCTTGCAACTGCACATTTGCCTCGGAAGAAACACAGGGGACTCCGTCAGAGTTAATTTTATTTCAACACATATTACAACAGTAATTTTTTAGACTACAGAAAATAGTATAAGTATAAAAAAGGATTTAAAAGTATCTTATTCCTACCACTATTACATTGCAAGGCACTTACATTTTTCAAGATTCTTTTTCTCAATCCCTGCTCACTGACTGTAAATTGTAACTCAGGTTACTGCCAAACTTAGTGTTTCTTCAGGTCTAGGAAGCATCTATCTTTAAATGTTACAGAACATTCGCACTTTAGGTCATGCCCAAAGCATGTTTTTTTACTTGCCTAAAGCAAATAAGCTTAGAAAAAATGTACAAGAATAGAATAAGCATGTAGTGATGTTTGCCCCATATGCAACCCAAGCTCCAGTCACACGTAATACTGGGACTTCCAGAAATAACTTCTCTGTATTCAGCAACTCTCAAATGGTTTTTCTGCTATGCATTTGAACTCTTGAAACCCATTGTAAACTGCCAACATTTACAGCTTCCTGCAAGAAAAGAATTCCTCTTGTTAACCATAACAGTGAAGATCTGTGCCCTTTGTTTTGTTTACCACAAACTGAAAGCTCTATTTAGTATCATCTATGAGAATAGAATACTGGAAAAGAAAGTGAAAACTTGATTGTGTCCTGTTCTTCTTCATTTGCCCCTTTAAAAATTGATAGTCCTAGTGTACTTTGTTGTTCCTCATAAAGACATTATTCCAAACCTTTGCTTATTCTTGCCGATCTTTGCTGATCTTTTCCAGTGCTGTTACACAGTTTCTAAGAGCACAACATACAAAATGGTGTGAACCATAGATTTTCACTGCAACGTACATTCCTTTCTAGTTTCTTTCTTTTCTTGAGTAACTCCTGACATTATTTTTGCTTTTTCTCCTGCTGATTAAACACTAAGTTGAGTTTATAATGGTTGCTTGTCTCATACCTGAGTAATGGTTTGCTCAGATAATATTAAATAGGAATTTCAGGCTATTTTTATCTGCACATATCAGTCCCATTTACCTATGCTAAATTTAATCTATTTTTTTGCCTTCTAAAATCCATGTTCCTCCTAAGTTTGTCCCCACATACAATTACAAATCAGTTTGTCATTCTTTTGCTTTTCTAGGTCACTTGTGACTTAAGTAGATGGCTCAGAAAAGTCCAGGGCTGCTTGCAGGCTTTAAGAATCTTTGTTGAACTAGCTTAGGATAACCTTTCATATACCCAGGCTAACTTCATTAACCAGATATTCTTTCTTAATTTCATAATTAGGTTCCATCAGCAAAAGGTTCAAACTAACCAAAACCTTTCCATAGATTCACATGGCATAATTTCTTCTTACAAAGTGATGTCAGCTCCTTCCCTAAATATTTGACCCCATGTTCATTACTTCTATCCTTCATCCAATATGGATATCAGGGCATCTATTGCTTAACTGTAGGGTCCATATTCTCTTCAATCTCTCCCATAACTCTTTCATAAACTGCCAGCACTTCAGCCTCCTTCCCTTCCTTGAATATGAAAGAAATTTAGCACAAAACTGCATGCTACAATTATCACTCAGTTCTCCTTACCCCACTCCTCAGGGTGGCCGTAAATCTATTGAGCAATTTGCGTGTTCTCCAGTGAAAATTGTTGGCATTTACCTTGGCCATGTACTGCTCCAGATCAGTCATGCAGCATCAAGTTGTCCAAGCAATATCAATCTTTCTCTGCCTGTTGGCACTGCCTTGCCCTGTGAAAGCTTCTCTTCCCCTCAGGCATACTCAGGAAATCACTGGGAATGAGGAATCATCTACCTGGCCAGGAACACCTACCTTCTCTAATGACACTGAGCTTGGCCTTGCAAACTGTTTACATAAAATAAATCACAAGCAAACGGTTTGCTGCCCAATTACAGGTGGTGTTTGGTGTTCTTAATCATTCAAGACAGCTCTTTGGGAAGGAATACAATAGAATATGTAAGTCATGTGAGGCACACCTCATTTTTTTGTATCTGTCTAACAATCTGAACAAAGAGAAACAAGAACAATATCCAATTCCTTCTAAACTGAGGCATTTCTCTTTTAGGTTTTAGGTTGCCTTTCTACTCTTCAAGTATAAGCCTCCTATTGGCAGTGTGTTTTACCTTCCAGACCTTTGGGAAGAGTCTCAGGTATCCAAATGGCAACTGACGTTTCTGTGCACAAGTTTGAATTAAAATGACACAAGGATTGACTGGAGATGTGTGTTTTTGAGGCCATCCAAAACAGCTCTTACTAGTTAGGACAACAAAACAGGTTAGTAAGTTTGGATAGTATAGATATAAATTTACTTAGTAAGTTTATAGATAATACTTATCTCTGCTTTTAGTGGAGGGATTGTTTTCCTGAGGATAGACAGTTCAGGAGGCTACTTAATTTCTTCAATCTGAAGATGAGACTGAGAAAAAAATGGGTCTGTCATCCATAGGGAAAAGTGAAATCCATCAGAAGTGTTTAACTACCCAAATACAAAATATTCAATATTTTAGCCAGCTGCTTGTGGGAATGAGCCATGAGATATCCTGTGAGATACATGGCTAAGGAATGTCCAAGAGATGTTCCATTAGATACGTTGTTAAGGGATTACTGGGGACATGACATCCTGCTGCTGGGGGAACTGGTTATCAGGCAGAGGCTGGCTGACCCTTAGTGCTGCAGTCAGACAGGTGGAAGAGGGCATGCTACTAGGGTGTCATGGTTCTGTTCCACCCTTGTGCAAGACCTACAGCTTTGTAATGTCCTTTTGTGTTACTCTTGATATGTGCAGTGGTTGTCCCCCCAATACTTATGACATCATTAACAGTATATTTGAGTATAATCTTACCTTCACTTCTCCCAAAAGTATGAATTAGTATTTGAAATTCTTCATGGCAGAATAGAAGACTACAGCCACCTTGCAGGCAAGTCAATGGCCTTGCTCCTCTTTGTTCCCTAAAGCAGGGACACTTTGGTAATATTTGCACCTCTGGCTGCATCAGAGAATACCCAGGATCACTCGTATATAGTGCTATCTAACAAGATAAGGTGATCTAGCAAGACTTTATATTCTGTTACTTCATTAGACTTCAGTATGTGTGAATCTGTGATTGTGAAAGTTCTTGAAATCCAACAGGCTTAGAGTGTCAAACTGAAAAACCACACTACTGGTGAGTTTGGGACTGTGAAGGTGGCCAGGCTGGTAGTGTGACTCACACTATTGGTGCAACTGAGATCTTCCTGGACTCGAGCAGATTTACAGTGCTGAATTGTAAATATCATAATCAGAGATTAAGCCCAGCTGCACACAGCCTCCCTGATCTCTGAGGACCAGCTGGAAATTGAGGGTTGCTATTCTGCCAAATTCCTATACCTTTAATGGAGTATTTCTCTGATGCAAATATAATGAGGATGCAATATCTTTCTGATGCAAAGGATTCAAGGTGTATGCTGGAAGGCAGAATGTAAAGAAGAGATACTAATATAAAGCAATCCTTTTGCTCTGTTGCAAATGCTTAGACCTTAGCTAAAATACTGTACTTTGGCATGAGTGCCACACTTCCAGAAAGATTTTGGACCAGTTTAAGAGAGTCCAGGGGAAACAAGAGGCAGGATATTAGGTCTAAAGGAGGATTGAGTGAATTTTGGTTGTTTAGCCTAGAAGGGAAGATTTCTAGGAAAAGAGTGGTAACAATATTCAGATTCATAAGAGGTCATTGCTAAAAGGAAGGGGATTTTTTTTTCTTATTTCTTCCTGTCAGTGCTGTATAAGACAAACATAATAAGTTTAAATCACAAAAAGGCAGATTCACATCAGATATTATGAAACATTTTTAGGAACAAGGGTGGTGAAAGACTGTAACTCATTGCCTGGGGAACTTTAGAGAGAAATTCAGGAAGAACCTTTCAGAGGGATAGAATGGATGACCAGTTAAGATCCCTTCAAATTTTCAAGTTCCTCATTTACATTCCTAAGGACAATGAGTTCTGCTAGGGATGAACATAAGATACTGTTGATTCAGTCACATAAAGGTTTACACAATGTGATTTTTTACCTACATTTTGAATGTCTAGGTCAAGAGTCTACCTCAAGTTCTCTCAAAGAAAAATAGTGAATAAATAATCCTTCTTTTGAGTGCCAGCCAAAAGGTTTTTTGTCTCTTTTGACTTGCTAGCCCAAAAATCCTTCCCATATTCGCCTCACTGAAATAAATTTTAAAATATTTCTCTGTATGTGTTCTATGTGATTTGCCTTATTTAGAGACATAAAGAAAACTTCAACGATGAAAAAGAAAAGCACCTGCATTTCATCCAGATGAAATGGTATATCTATTCCTGCATTACTCAGGCCTGGATTTTTCTGTGTGCCTGAATCTGTACTTGCAGGACTTTCAATGTAACAGAAATAACACTACTGAAAGAAAATAGAAGAGTTTAAACTTCTGCTACGTCATTGTAGCATTTTGCCTTTAAGTCTTTCATGCCAATAACTTTAATTTTTATATTCCCTGTGGAGACTGAGAAAGTGAATACCTTCCATACACAGGTTTTGTTGGTTTGTCAGCACACAGTGTGATGTCTAATTTAGACCTCAGCAGGAATTGAAAGCTGTTCTACAACAGCTGTACTTGCTGTCTTCCAGGTTCATGTGTTTCTTTTCTATGTCATCAGCATGAAAAAGACCTCTGACTGCCAATTCTTCAGCTATCAAAAAGCTAAATTATTATGTCCAAACACTCCAAACACCAGAATAAGTTCTCTGGAAAAAAACTTGTTTGTGCTGAGTTGATGGATTTACTTCTGTATAATTTCTGTATCAGCTTATATATAGAATTTAAAACCAAGTTATTTTCTTAACAGCGCAGGATGATCTTTAGATAGGACATAATGAACTGGACAAACTCCTAGAAGAAGAGAGGAAGAGCACTTCAAAGAAATCATGAAAAGATGAGAAAAAAATTCTGCAAGAAACCAAACTTTATGAGTTGCCTCTCAAAAATAAAGATGAGGATCTTACAAATCAAGAGGAGCCAACCATTATATTTTGTCATATAGGCACTATTCTTATTCCTATGTTCAATTTGATTCTGATATTTTCAGTGTATGTGAGAAAAAGCAAACCTCGATAGTGCCTAGTTGTACTTTCTTTGTAAAATTACAGCAAGAGACTTGAAGTGTGAGACCACTGGCCATGAGGAGACCTTTTGTCCAAGGGCTGGAGCAGCAGCAGGTGTTGCTGAACTGGTAATACAGGTGCCAGTCATTTCCTTTCATAGTCCAAATCACAGATCCTTTCGGCATGAAGGAATGTGTTTGTAGTGCCCTCTAGAAATATACATTCCAAAACGACTCTAAAAGTTACAGGCAGCCCTAACGGCTGTGAAATAAGGCAGAGATTTATATTATCTTCCCCTGTGAGTCCTGAGGAATTATTGTCATGGTCCTGTGGAAAGTGTAAATCACGCCTCGGTTGTGCTCTAGATCTTGGCTGTAAAGTTCTTGTTTACTTTGTCTTGACATGTGCAGGAAGACAGTTCTTAGTTCTTGTGAAAATCAGAACTTCCAATTCCAGCATCCTCAAGTGTGAAATAAAGCCTCCATACATCACCTGCCTTTTGGTCCAACAACATAGAAATTGGTAAGATTTTCCTCATCTGCTCTCAGAACCATGAACCAAGACAATTTATATATCCTTCATGTTTACTTTGGGCTTGTTGAGGTCTGTGTACCTAGGCCTCATTTGGATTCTAAGCAAAGCTTGGCATTAGAGTTCATTTAGAGGTCTACAGCATCAGTTATTATCTAATCAGAAAAAAAATGTTGGTGCAATCACTTTTTTTTTCCTACTTTCTTTAGAAGGGTCAATATAGCTCCCTCAGTGAGGGATCCTGCTAGAGTGGATTTTCCCCTGTTTTCCTGTACTATAATTAGTACAGGAAAAACTGTTTCTTTCAGTTAACTTTTGACTTATGATCACACAGTCTATTTAATTTCATAATTTATAAGTAGAAGTAGTTGTAATTCATTACTAAACAATTAAATATTAGTAAGTTGTAAATATTTTATAAAAAGCATTTAAGAGATATGTCATACAAAGAACAGTAATGTCAGTTAAACCCTGTGTTTATCACAGGGAATATAAGAATGAAGCTGACTATAATATCTATCAAGTACTTTAGAAATTAATTCAAACATTAGCAGTTCTTGAAAGACTGACATTCTCAGGTCTTCCTTATAGTGAACTAGAGATGTAAGTTTCTTTAAATCTGTTCAGTTTCTCATTGACAGCAAGTGGCCTAATTTCCTGGAGTTGAATGCCACTGCAAATTTTGTATGTGATTACACTCTTTTATTACTTTCTTCCAGCATGGGGCCTATGAGATAAATGAAGTGGTTTATACTTTCCTAAGCACACATATTTCAGGTTACTCAACATAATGCTACCCTGGTACCTTGCAGTGACTTACATCCTGCAGTTGGAGAGTTGTTTTCACAGGTCTACACAATCTAAGGTGTTCTCAAGGGCTGTGAGAAAAGCCTAGGAACGACTACAGACTAGGCAAGGTGCAGCAGCTTTGCAGCATGTTGCTGCCACCATCTCCTTCTGTTTTTTGCAGCACAGCACGACTCTGGCAGAAGTCAGTTTGTATCATACACTAACACTAGCAGCTGTCCCAAGCTTTGTGTTGAGGCACAGAGGGAAAATCTTCTGTGGCCAGGATGAACACAAAGGACTTCATGCTGACTGATTCAATTATTTTAACACCAATCCCGCCGTGAAAATCCCAGCAGGCTATGTTTGTAGTGCTATGAAACACAGTTAACACATTCACCTTGTCTTTTCCAATCCTGCAATTTTCCTTCCTCACAGCCTTGGCCACCAGAATGATAATAAAGTATTGTCTATGGGGTGGGAGAAAGGAAATTTTTACACCACAGTGCCACCACAGTGACATGGACAGTGGCATTTGATCTGGACTTAGAGGAAAACTCACATCCTCTGATAAGAGTTCTCCTTATTAATTTCAATCAGCATTATATCAAAACAATAAACCCTTCAGAAAAGTCTCCCTGCCATCAGCAATTCTTCTGTTATGCATAGCAGGAGTATCACTTAACAAGGTTCTGAGTGCTTCACCTTGGTGCTGCTGCTGCACTGATACACCTTATCATTTCTGCTCTTGGAGACAAAGGGGAAATATTTGTTTGCCACGTTTTGAATCTCAATGCTGAGAAGGTTTTTTTCTTATGGGTTCAGTTCTGATTCACTCTATAAATCAAAGATTGAGCACCTGAGGTTTAAAGCACTTTTGAAAACTCAGTATTATAATGTTAGTGATTTTAAGTTCTGGCAGAGTATGCACTTTTGCAATCTTGTTTATTAACATCAAAGCTAACTTTGAAATGTCAAATTCCCTACTAGAAATTCAAGATATTCATTGAGTTTTACAAATGCCACCGGTGATTCTCTTCTGAGCAGGCTGCAATTTTCTTAGTGAGGTATCAGATTTGAAGGATCATTTAGGTTCAGCGTTATTTATGAGCACTTACAAAGCCTCTAGCTAAGGACAAATTTCCATATTACTTGCTGCTGTACTGCTTCGTTATTTCCTCTCATTATTTGGGAAAAAAAAGCAGACAAAAGTATTTTAACTGTCTCAGTTAAAAAAGGGATAAATATGTTCTGTGGAAGCTGGTATGCTCTATTTGTTTTCTTGACTACATGTCCAGGCAGATTTACAGCTCTGGACCTTTCCCTTTGTGGTGAATATCTATGGATGTACTGTTCCTCTGTTCTCGCAAGTTGCCCCAGCAGACCTCATAATTTCAGTAAGTCTGCTTCAGCAATATGAGGAAGCCACAAAATCTGAAATTTTATTTTCTTAGAGTTAAAACAGACAGACCTCTTACCTTTCAAATATTTATCAGAGGCCTACTTTTCTTCCTGTTACCTCACTTCTAACATGGCTGGAATAACTATTCTGCTCCTGTTTCAGACTGAAATGAAAACAAAACTGACCCAAAACCATCTGCACAGCCTTTTACTTGCAGCGTTTCCTGGGAAAACAGGTCATTAAATCTCCTGAAGGGACTGTTGAACTTTAACCCCTGTCACTTTAGTCCCCACTTTAACCTGACTTTAACCATCATGATACTTAAGGTTCAGAAGTCTCAGAGTTTTGACTAAAAATTATGTCCCTGGTCCAAGAAAGTTTTCAAGCAAATGTTTTTCATAAACTCTGTCTGTGAAGAGTTGAGGATCTAGCAACCTCTATCTAGCAACCTCTTTGAATGTGGGAGAAAATCCACTCTGGAAAAGCTCTCCAGCATTGAGCTTCCATGTGTTCGTAGCAGATCACACAGAAACAACTGTGTTAAAGTTCAAAACTGCATCCCTGCCTCCCTTGTTAGCTAAATTGTTCGGGGTATACTGGAGATGACTGCTATAGAGAAATCTGTTATTTGTAGTAATTATATGAATTTACCAATCAACAGGAATTTCACATTCACTGCAATTCAGATTCATAGGAAAGCTCTTGATGAAGGCAGTGTGTTGGTAGACTCAGAGCGACAAATGACTGGACTAAGGCAATGCTCTTGGAAATGGAGCATATTAACAACTTGCTGTGGTAAAACAAAGCTAAATCAAAAACTATCAAACAATAATGAAATCAAGTACACAGACACAGGTTCAGCATTTCTGCCCACATGACTTTCTGTTCCACAGAAGGGTACAGTGTCATCTGGTGGTGCCATGTTGGAGATTATCTACTGTGAAACACTCTATCTTTTATGTGATCTCTGGCATTTCTCGTTCACCCACTGTAAGTCATAGTGGCTCAAATCCATTTATTTTACTATCCTTGCTACTCCAGCTTTAGTGCCATTTATTACTCTCTCTCTGTTAACTGTTGGCATCTAACACAAACACAAACATGAATTTTTTCTACCGCAGTTCATCATGCTCATACTTTTATTTTCCAATAAACTTCCTACAGGTTTCAAAATCTCTGCATTTTGGGAAATAGGTCATTCAGTATTTTATCTAGTGAACCTGTGGTCACTTTTACAAAATTTTAACAGGCTTGTATCAAACTCCAACCTCATTTCAAGCCAGCTTCTGTTCTACCATCAGTGTTTTCAGTCTTTAAGTCTTCTTTGCCCTGCAGCAGTGCCATTTTTGTGCAGCTGCCACTAAGGAAAATAAAGGTTTTGCTTAAATCACAGTAAGGAATACACTCCCACAAAGTTTTCCCTTTATATAGTAAAAATTGTCTTTTAAGATATAGCTTTTTCAAAGCTCCTTCATGGATTACCACACTTTGCAGAGCTGTTCACAAAAAAGCCCATTATTATTTTGAGGAAGAGTTTGAAGGTTTAATGAAACATCAAGCACTTCTTTATTCTCAAGTTTACTCTACAAAGTCTTGATTTTCTTTTCGTTTTTAGACAAATCAGTCCTTTTCATGAAAAGCTTTTAATGAAATAAAAGGACATGTTTTTAGGGAAAGATATTTGCCTTTACTTGGTGCCCATCATAGGGTCTTTTTACTGTTGATGTATCTAGTTTTTGTTCCCAACTGTAGATAAACATCTCCTGCACTTTCAAGCTAGCCATTTGCATGTATAACGACAAAATTATCCATTTTGCATCTTTAAAAGTAAATTTAATGTCTGTAAAGCTCATAGAATTATTTAAACACGTATTATGTGTAATGTATAAGAAATATGATATGAATATAAATAAAAGTAACAAATCTACAAGGTATTTCTATTTAAACACTCATTTTAATATATTAAACCTATGTGTTTGTATATATATACACACACATATACATATGCATATATGTACATATACGTATATATATATATATTCCACTATTATTTTGTTGGCAGTTGATCTAAGAACTGTCTAAAATTATGCTTTAAAACATTTCATCTGTATAAAGGCAGTCCACATTGTTATTTTGGTACTGGTATGTAGCTCATTGTTTTTTAAAGTACTTGGAATATCTTCAGTCTGACAGGCTCAATATAAAACCAAATTCAATTCAATTTAATTTTTAATATATCTGTATAAACCCCTTTAAGGTCCTATTATAATTCTTTCCTTCAGCATAAATTCTTCCTCCTTCTTAATAAGGTTTGTAACTCTGTTACAAAGTCACAGATTCTAAATACTGTCTCCTGGTACAGTTTTAGCCTATTGGCTGATTGATTGTTCCTCTCTCCCATCTGCAACACTGACATTATTAAACGTTAACATTTCAGTGATAGATGAATCTGCACAGATCAAAACAGGAATACAGGGCATTTCAAGTTAGCCTGCTAAATCCCAATAAAAGAGATTTTCTGTATCTGGAGGCATAGTTGTGGATTAGTAGCTCATGGAGCAGTGCAAAAGGGGAATTTCACATAGAGGAAGACTACAGAGTGCATGAAACCAGGTAATTCACCTTTTCCAGGGATTTACCAATTTCCGTGTCTCCAATATGCTTACTGATTATCAAATAAATATGGTTTTTATGTGCAGGTTTTGTTCAGTGGTGTTTTTACACTAGATGAGTAGCATTTTATCTGCTATGTAGCCTTTATTATGCTGCAGTAAGAACTCAAATTAAATAAGGGTTGGCATCTTCATTCTGGAAATGCGGTTAATCTACCTTTGTACATAAATACAAACATTCACTTGAAAAGCTTTGTGCTTTAAGGTCTTTAAAATGAAAAGTGTCAATTATTATGACATACCATTGAAGTATTTTGCTTTTATTTATAGTGTATTTTGAAACAAATCATCTGCAGGTGTAAATATGTCAGGGCAGTCAATGGAGCTATATGGATTTACAGTCCCTGATAATATGTCCCTGTGATTTGAAATCACTTCTAGGGAAGAATAACTAGAGTGTCTGGGTAAAGAAAGTAAGTCGAGGGATTCTGTAACAGTGCAAACTAGCTGATACTTACAGATATTTGCAAATTCATATAGACTCTGCTAAAGTGTAAGAACAGCAGTACATAATAAATGACTGTTGAAAAAAAACCAGAAAAAACCCACATTACTTTATACAGGATGCAAGAGGGAAGAATCTTATTCTGCATTTTTAAAAAATTTTATTCAAGTCTGGACAATGTTGCAAAGGAACTGTTAAAAGACTAGAGCAGAGATATACGTCTATTTTCATACATTGGAAGTGCTGGGTATGTCAGGAGTGTCCACAGCAGCTTTGTAAGAAGTCAAAATATTCTGCTAAGAAATAGACTGGTGAATTATTTTCCAAATCTCTTTCCAATATTGAGTCTTTAAAGAAATAGTTCATGCTTGTTTTACTCTCTTTCATCACTGAGAAGAAAAATCTCTATAGTTACGTCACAAAAAAAGGAACAATTTTTTTGATTGTGTCTGCAACATGCAAATTCATAGGATATATTGCCTGGAGTAGATAACTAGCAAAAGGTAATTTTCATGGAATTCAAAATGTTCTAATCAGTCCCTGAACTTGAGAAGATTTCTGTTTTATGTGCAAGTTTTAAATAACTTTTAAGACAGTATTTAATAATTTAGTCTCTCCTACTTCATAAAAAATTAAGCAACTGAGTTGTTGTACTGTCTTACTAGAAATACAACAGCATTGTAAGTGTCAAAAGAAATGTTTTTATAGATGCAAAGTATTATCTATAAAGTACATTGGACCCTATGTCATTCACACACAGTAAATTGGAGAAAAATAGCTGCAACCACATGGTTGCATTACTTATTCCAGTTAGCTATTTACCTCACTTATTCCAGCAGAGAGATTATCATTCAAATTTGAGTAAAATTTCCAGAGGAGTTGCTTCAATAAACAGATTAAGCATTGAAAGCAGAAATGGCAAAGATGATGTAATTTTTCAGAATTTAGACTAGAAGTATTTGAGATAAAATTGCTGATAATCAGCAGTATGGATTGTAGTACATAATCAATATTTATGTCTTATGCTAATAGTGAAAAAGATGATGCAATTAGATGGGAAATAAGGACACAGGAGCAAGAAGGTGTTTTTTTCTGTGAGATTGATCATGACGGTAACTCATAGTTAATCTGTCATTATTTTAACTTCTTATTTCTATTACTAACAGGATAGATGCACCAAGAATTTGTATCATAACATCAGTTTTATGTCATGAATCTCATTTACCCATTTTAAACCAGTTAGTTGTTTATCTCTGACTGAATAACAAAATACAATTTCTCCCAGTGAGCAGGGCAGTAAGAAGCAGGGACAGATGGAAGAAGCAGAGATCCTCACTCACAAGATACTGCAAAGAGTAACGATATGCACAAAAGGAGTTGCAGAGGGATACAGCTGAAGTGATATTTTTGCTTGTTTCAATTTAAGACACTATATTTGTGCTGCTGTTTGATCTGCGGTCCTTTTACTGTGGCATCAGTCACAGTCCTGTCTCCACAGCTTTAGTACAAGGTGGGTATCAGACAAGCATATGAAATTCGTCAGTGTTTAGGTTGATGAGGTATGTTACAGACACTTTGGAGACAGAACATGGCAGTTATATTTACACCAAATGGCAAGAAAACCATTAGACATATATATTTTTTTTTTTTAATCCCAGAATACAAAGTGCAGTGCACTCAACCCACCCACAACAGACTACAAATCAATAGAAATCATAAACCAGCAGTGATGGCATAATCAATGCCCAGGGTGTTGTCCATCAGCAGCTTTGTGTCAATAGGTGTGAATTACCTGGTTTCTGCACTGTATAGCCCCTGGCAAAGGTGATTCCTGGAAGACATTTCTGGGGAAAGAAATGTTAGAAATCTAATTTGATTTCAGATCCCGAAGGAAGTCACAGTTCACTGTAGATGGCTTTCTCCATTGGAGATGTACCTTGTAAAAAATTGCTATTGCTTTAAGTATTTGGTGTCCATATTCATGAGTTGTTTCGTGTTTATCTACTGTACAACGTAAAAGAAACATTAAAAACACTGGTACAAATACTATATCAAAATAAAATGTTCACAGCTAAACTAATTCTACCTTTTTTTTTTTCTCCAAGCAGAAAATTCTGTATTTAAAATAAGGAATCCTAAATTTCTGTTCTATCTCTTCAAAAGCCAGAAATTACTTGGAATTAATGAGGGTAGAGGGTGGTGCTCATTTGTGGTTTTTTTTTTTGCTTTGACATCATGCAAACAAAGCCCAGGCTAGTGTATGTTCTCCTAAACCTTCTCTTTACAAAAAAAGCCCAACTCCTTGAATGACATATAAAATAACCAGTCGGTGAACAAAGATATCTCAAACCTTAAAATTTGTATCTCACTGCAAAAAAGACACTGAGGGTCTGAGTATGTCCAGAGAAAGGCAGCAGGGCTGGCGAAGGGTCTGGAGCACAAGTGATTAGGAGCTGCTGAGGGAACTGTGGGGGCTCACCTGGAGAAATGGAGGCTCAGGGGTGACCTTATTGCACTCTACAATTCCCTGAGAGGAGGTTGGAGTGAGGCGGGGATCAGTCTTTTCTTCCGAGTAACAAGTAAGAGGAAAAATCAAAAGGCCTTGAGTTGTACCAGGGGACGTTTACAGTGGATATTAGACAATTTTTTTTTTCACAGAAAGGTGGTCAGAAACAGGCTGCCCAGGGAAATCGCAGAGTTGCTGTCCCTTGAGGTACTTAAGAGATGTGTGGATGTTGTGCTCACGGACATGGTCTAGTGGAATAATTTGCAGTGGCAGATTTATGATTTTATTCAATAGTCTTAAGGTCTTTTTGAACATAAATGATTTTATGATTTTATGATCTGATTTTAGTTTAATATCTAAAAATAGGAAAATACTGCCTGAGACATTTTGGGATAAATTAATGGCAAATGTAAACTTTGTAGAGCCTCTATATTTATACTTAACATTATGACTTCAAAGAAGTTATGAGATTTATATATCTGTCTTACATGCATCAGAGGGGGATTGTCTTCCTGACTGAGGAGCAAATGGTTTGTTCCACTGAACACTGGTTTATTTTTCCTCATCATAAATATTGACTTTGTCTTCCCCTTGTTCCACATTAATGTATTGCATCAATAAATAATGATATGCATCTCAACAGAACTCAACATCTACTTATTACAATAGTTTTCCTTGTACATAATAATCAGTAAGACTTTTTATTCAGGATGAAAACAACATGATTATGGCTCCTCATAGGGCAATAAAAGTTTTTTTATTTCCTATTCTACTTTACAATGACTGCTGGTGGGAGCTTTTCTGGTATAAGGAATGTAATAAAAAGGGACAAATCCTTTTCACAGTCTGTTGTTCAAAACTTATCAGAGCTGCTTTGGGCTACCATATAAGTATTCACTGTATAAAGATGAAGTCTGTGGAAAAGAAGAGAAAAAGATTTGTCTGAGTTCTTTTCAACATATAATAGCAGAGAATTTATTCATTTATAGAACTCAGTATCTAGTTTTCATCGCTTCATTCATGTTATGTATATAGAGGTAGGAACAAAGCCACTCTAAATAAACAAAATTTGGTTGTATAATTGAGTGATCGTGTGTATAAAGTGCATGAGGAGGAAGCAACAGCCTGAGGAAAGCTCAGATTGATATTTCACTTTCCTATTAGGTAACAGTAGATGCAGTCTGGTTACACTATTTTTAGACTGTAATGTGAGCTTTGAGCTATACATGCTACCAACCACTGGAAAATAAACTGTAATGAAAAATGTCACCTCACAGAAGAGAGGTAGAATGGCATAAAAATGACACAGGCAGTTAGCTGGTATGCTTAAATAATTTTATTTGCAGCAGCACATAATCTAAGAAAATTAATCTCCTACAAAATACACATAGTAATGCTACTGATGTGGAAAACCAAATACTGTAGACCACACCATGACAGAAGGGCCTAATGAAACAGACATAATAAATAGGTTAAAGAATGTATTTTTGCACTGAATCAGATGGACATGGAAAGAAAGATAAACTTAATGTAGTAATTATCTTTCTTTAAATGGTATTCAAGAAATGTACCTCCATTTTATCTTGTTTTACTTTTTCAGTATTCAGAAATTAATCCTTTGTTTTAGTATTTTACCATATCCACCTGATTACTTTCTGTAGGACTTAGAAGACTTCTGCCTATCCATATTAGACCCTCTTTTTAAGAAGCTAACTGCAGATCAGATTTTTAGTGAAAAAATCTGTAATTTCTGTCTCCAGAGTGACAGTGCTGTTTTGTTTCAAATCTAACTATGTTGTTTGGGGGATACATGCAGTGTAATTGTAATAGGGCTTTAGTTCTTGTGGGTGTCTTGTTCAAATAATCTTCCAATTGCAACAGGCAGCAAGGCAGACTCTGTGGAAAACTTTATGCTATATTTCAGTTGCTGGGAGTAACTGTGTCAGAGTCATATCGGTATCTAAAAAAAAAAAAAAAAAGACCAAAAAAAAAAAGCCCCAAAGAGAAAAGCTCAACAATAGCAATAACAACAACAACAACAACAAAATCCCTCAATGACAAAAAATTTTAATTTAACAGAGAAAAGGGGACGCAAAGACTACCACTCTTATTCATACAAATAGTTGGTTTAACACACACTGTACAAATGGATGCATAAACTAGCTGTGATAAATGCTTGTGGTATATGTGGTTATTATATGTTCCATTACATAAAATAGTTACAGAATTATAACAAATGCTCTTTATTAATCTTATCTCCCCTGTGACTGGACAATGACTTCAGGAAATTTTCTTCAGTGTGGAACTCAATTCCATTCTTGTTGACAGGCAGAAGAGGCTGGGCAGCTTCCTAATCCTGCACAGACAGCTCAAATCCTCCTGCTTCAGCTTTTTGGCACCCTGCATCTCATCTTTCCTTTCTGTGCTGGCATGGTGTACCACAGAATTTCTTTCTAGTACTATTCCCTCTAGTTAAGAAACTTATGAGAATGCAGATAAAACAATGTGAAATGAAAAAGCTTGACAGTCCTTATTTTTACTATATATAAAATATAAGACAAAAGACATTTGGCTTTGTGTCAGCAGTTTCATCACATCTTGCATGTGGCTGAATTTTCAGTTGTATTTTGCGTCCCTATTTAACTCAAAAATTCCCCGTGAAAATCCTTTACCAGAAGAAATCTGGACTGAAGGAGTGGTGTGCAGTGTGCTTAAAAACCTCTCAAAACTTCCATTCCTATTTGCACTGGTTACATAAAAACTAAGGTAAGACCAAAATGCTATTCTAAATTATTAGAATGTGTAAATTATGTGGTTGAAGATTTAATAGCCTTACTTCGCTGGCCCTGAACCTGTGCCAAGTTCACTGACTGCAGTTCCACTGACATGAATGAAAGAATTTCTGATTCATGTTTTGTGATATTTCATTCTGCAAATTTAGCTTGGTCTAGGAGGGTGAGACTGTCACAAATTTTCAATGTCCAATTGTCAATTCACAAGCATAATGCAAATGAGAATTCTGGGGAGCTCCTCCCCTTTTTCTCTGAAGAGTTTATTAGAGCAAGTTCCATGGCCACTGTTGTCAGGCCGCAAGAAGGACCACTTAACCTGCTTTTTTTCCTCCATAATAATAACTTGTTGTTTTTCTGAGGTAAATGACCCTGAAAGCAAATTAATTTTGTGATTGCAAAAGGGCGGAAGAAAAAACGGCCAAAGAAGACCTATTTTCTAAGTGAAAAAGAGTAACTGAAAACTGACACACCCTTGGTACAATTTTTAAAATGCTATTTCTAATCTTGCTGCTGTTTCTTTTGAGCTGCGTAGCTCTGCAAGTGCAAGCCTCCTGCAACCTCCGTGTCAACCTCGGTGTTGCCTGAAGCAAAGGGTTTCTGCTACTGCCTGCTTCCAGATGTCAGCCAAAGAGACACAGCAAAAGCACACTCCAAGACATTACTGACACCTGTGCTGAATGCACAGCTGTGGACTCCATGGTAAAAGCTCCAGCAGCTGGACATTGAGGTTCTGTGCAGGGGGAATACTTCTTAGGATAATCAGCTGTGCTGCCTCCCTGAAAACAGCAGGACAAGTTTCAGTGCTATAAGGATGCGAGAGCAGCAGTGCTTGGTACTCTTACCAAGATGGCAACCAGCTTGTTTGATGGAATTTTAAAATAAAATAACCTTTGATACAGAAATAATTTGGGAAAAGCAATTAAGTCCACACATTGCCTTGGAGCCGAGTAAAATCTCATTCTCAGGGGATAAAAAATCCCAATCTATGATTACAAAATTCAACAGGTGGCTCATACATTCTTTTGCTTGTATGTGTTTGTCTTGGTTTAGATAGATAAGTATCTACCAGGGAAGATTGGAGTCTCCCTTGGAGGCCCCCTCTCTCCCCTTTTCCAAATTATTATAAATTTGCAAATTAAGGCTGTCAGGCAAAGATTTTGGGAATAGGTGTAGCAGTTCTTTATAAGGGATATAAAAAATACAAATGTAGTACAGAAGAATAAGCAAGCAAACAAACAAACAAGAAATCCTAGAAAACCCTGACAGAGTCAGAAATACAACCTGATACCCTGTTGGTCAGGGTGTTGGAAGCAGTCCAAAAGTAAGCCCTCCTGGAGTGGCAGATGTGGTCCTGTTGGAAGCAGAGATGGTCCTGTAGAGAAAAAAGAGTCCAGAGATGGGTCTGATCTTCCTTTGGGAGTCCCATGGGAACACTGGATGTCTGGTGACACTTGTGGCTCCTTTTATCTAGGTGGAAATGGTTTGGCTCCTCCTCACTGGGTAGAGCATCTCACAATGAGATGATGTAATGTGTCATGTCATTGGTGAACTTTAATGGCTCATTAACACAAGATATCCCCACAGAGGGAATGGGAGTGTGAGCAGAGATAAGAAACAATGCCCCACCCGGTTTTAACAGCTGGCTTGTTATCAGAAAGGTGGTTGCACCCTCCCTCCTGGAGTTACAACAGATAAAGAAAAAACACCTCCCCAAGTGGGTTTCAACAGATGGAATAGAATAATTTTTTTTCTTTTTGGTTACAAAACCCAAGACAGTGTTTTTATTTATGTTAGAGTGTTTTACTTTATGGTATTGTTTTCTACCATATCTTGTAGAAGGTATCCATGCTCATTGGTAGATGATCTTTAAGGTCTCTTCCTACCTAAAGGAGTCTGTTTCTGTGATTTATATTATAGAAAGATAAAGAAAGGGGAAACTTTAGACACCTGATATTCAAGTAGATAACTTTGTGTCTGGGACTCTGACTCATTTTCTAACCTTTTTCCTTTAACTGTAATTGAAAATTCAAAATTAAACATATCCACCAGTGCATTCTTTTGAAATTAACTGGGTTTTGTTCAGAAGGGTACTGCCACTTGGCTTTTTGGCCTCTTGGCTTAAATAGGACTAGAAGCCCTCAAATACACTAGTTAACAGTTGGTAGTGCCACTGCATTCTCACACTTCTGTTGCAGTGTGACAGTGCATGAACTTCAGTAGCAAAGTAACCATGAGTATCTCCAAATATTCTACAATATCAACATATATGTCTATTCCAGGTGTCTGCAATTAATATCCTAAGATACTGACTAAATTACCAGAATTACCTTATGGTTTCTTGTCCAGACATACTGAATGCCATTTGTATTTTATGCAGTTGTAGAAAATCAGTAAATAAATATATGTCTGTAAATGGAGGGAAGTGAGGAGATTCCAGAAGGTTTTTTTACAGATTTAAAGCAAGGATATATTTGTATGAAACCTTGACATATGAGGTTGAGGAGTCTGAAGTGGAAGTGGTGTAAATACACAGGGAGTACCTCTGGAAAGAGGCAGGCCCTTTCAGTATCACCAGATCTGTGTTCTCTCCATGCATTCTTCCCCTCCTGCTTCCCCCACAATCTCCTTTCAGGTGCATTTTTTTTTTTTTTTGTTACAAAAGTTTCCGCTAGGATCTTCCTTTGGACCATCTCTATTCCACAGAACAATCACATTGCCTCTCCATTTTACATGGCATCATGGAAAAAATTAATAGTAGGAATGTTACCGAGGTGGAATGACAGGAAAAAATAGATAATTTAATGTAACCTTCTGCCATGATTAATCCTTCAAAATTTACTACTAAAGAAAGGAATACCAGTAAAACTGCAACGCTGAATGACACCAAAGCCAGCTTTGCAGGAGAATAGCCTAAAAACCAAAAAAAGTTCATTCTAGGTAACTGTTTATTTGTTCAGATAAGGAGATGGTAAAATTTATGGCTTTACTTAAGAATTAT
>VXBN01000566.1:84839-128502 GCA_013397395.1 Sinosuthora webbiana
AAAATAAATTCTGTAAAAATAAATTCAAAAGTCCTGTCCAGGATCACAGGACATGGTCACCTTGAGGCAAGTTGGTGTTTGAATGTAGAGCATATCACTTATTTCATGACTATCACCTGGACATGCATTCACCATGTAAGAGGCAGAAGGTGGATTACAACACTTAGGGGAAACAATGTCTTCCCAAAGGAACTTAGTGCCAGGCTCAAGCCAATGATAATGCCTGTCCAGATGCTTTGGTCTGAATGGATGCTGCATTGAGCTTAAAATTATTCGGTTTTAATATTCATGATGCATTGAGGGGAGAAAACCAAAGTCTAGCAGCTGTTAGATGTTCAACAAATGTTCAGATTGATCCAGTGTGGTATTGAAGAAAGGTACAGACCCATGTGTACAGCCTCTAACTCCTCCATGGAGCTCCTTCAGCACCTGACGTTTGACAAGGCTTTGAAAGGTGATATCAGTTCCAGTTCACATATTTGAAAACAGCAGTTCTGAAAAGATGACCAGATGACCATAGGAGCTTTGAGGCAACCACTGAGAAATAAAAGCCTGTCTAGCTCCTCTAAAAACCTGCCCCCAGGCAGTGGTCTATTACAAGTCCACTTCCCTATATAGGAGACACAATCAGAAATTTGTATGATCAGGAATGCAAAGCAAGAAATTGGAGCCATGCTTCGCAATTGTGGGATCTGAGGAATGGTAAAATGTGCGTCTTTGCTTTAAGAGATATACTTGTCATGTATTTTTAAGCAGCTTATCACTGTTGGATCATCTTTCTTCAGATATCTCTGTTGTTTACCCAGCAGATGTAATTTTGCCTTACTTTTATTTTGTCAGTTGATTCTTTTTTTTTTAATGGGTCTCTTTTTTGGGGGGTAGTCACAAGCTGGATTGGACTGGTATACGCACATTGGTCTTCATCCCACATAGGCTTAAATCCACCTGTGTGTCTTCAGGCAGAGAATGCTGGGTACCTTCATGACAAAGCTCTTTTTCCTCAAGGTAAATTAACAAGAAGTGAGATGACCACTGTAATGGTTTACCATTAGACCGTATCTTTTAAAAGTAATGTTTTTCAAAATGCTAGAGCTGATTGTCCCTTTCTAATAAAGAAAACTCTGTCATTCATTCTGACATTTTGCTCCCTTTTTGCTTTGAGATTTCTTACCTAAAATAAAAAGGACACTTCATCTACAGTCTGGTCTGTGAAGAATAAAGTGACTGCAGCTGAGGGCATTGCAGCCACAGCTCTCTGTCCCATCTTCATGGGGGTAGCGCCCCGTGTAGGCCGGAGGCTGAATGCTGGCAGAGGTTACTCCAGCCCTCCTGAGCCAAAGAGTCCTGCTTGAAAGAGAACATTCCCAGTGAAGAATTATGTCCATTTTATGCTCTCCATGGCATAAGAAAATACATCTGGGAAACCAGTTATCTTCTCAGTCCTGCACTGTTATTCTCAGTATTTTATGGTTTGCTTTTACAAAATGCATTTACAGACCTTGTTACATACAAATAATGAATTCCCCGATGTGCACTATTTCTTCCATGAGGGAAGCAGGTACTGCTCTTAGGATCACTGGTATATCTGCTCAGTTTTCTAGAAGGACGTTTTAGTCCATAATAACTCCACTTTGTCAATATTACCCTAGAGCCAAGACTTGCACTTTAAATGGAACACTTTATCCTGTAGTGAAATGATATTTTACTCATACCCAGGCAATTTCAGGGATATTTGGTGAGCCATACTCCATGCTTTTAGTGGGTTCACATAAAAGGATAAGTTTGCCGTAGAAACCTTTTCTGTGTGTTTCACACCTTTTCTGTGTGCTTCTCAGTGCACCTCTGTATATTATATTCCTGAAGTACTCATAGAAAAATGAAAATGCATTTCCAGGCTTTAAAGAAACTACAGTTGGTCTTTTATAAACAATCAAGTTTTAAGGGAAATTCAGCTTTAACATCAGAACAAAGAACTAAAATCAACTTTACAGAGGATTGTACTGATCTTTTTATTTTCAGGATTTAATAATTTTATATATTATATTATATTATATTATATTATATTATATTATATTATATTATATTANGATTCTATTATGTCAAAGTACAGAGAAAGGATTAAGAAGGTAAAGAGAGCAAAAATTTATGAAATATGAAACCTGACGGAGACATAGACTTACTTATGTTGCAGACAATGGAACACAAGAGAGAAAAGAGGAAAATAAACTCAGGACCTCCAAAATTCTCTGACAGAACCCCTTCATGTTTGCGTTGTTATAAAAAATCTTTTGTGTCATTAGGAAAACTGTCTGGATTGTAGTTTTTGATCAGCTCCTTTTAAACACACAAATGCTACAGGAAAGGAGGCATGTAAATATGTATTTTTAGTCTCAGTCTAACATGATTAAAATTTATACAAGTACCAGTCAAAACAAAAGACCCATTACCTCTGAAGTTATATTCTCTTTCATACACTGTTTTAGCTGTTAGGTCTTTCCAATTTACTTGAGGTATTCCCGAGTTGTCTACCGCTGTGGTGCCAATATCTGATGTTTCCTTTAGCTCTAAATTGATTCTTTGTACCTAGTCAGATGTGTGAACCTTCCTACTGTGCATCTAAACACACTGAGAAATTGTGTGAGGACTCATGAGTGTCACGAGCAGCAAAAAATGTCTCAATCACTCTCAAAATGTAAGGGGTTAGGAAGCAAATTGGTGACTCCATTTTTGCTCTTCAGTCTCTACAGGAAGATTAGATGGGGTATTCTGCTCAGGCCTGAAAAAATCCACACTGTTCAGATGAAACAAGAAAAGGCATATTCTGCTTAGCTTTAACTTCGTCATCATTTCCCCCCTGTTTTTCCCATTCTGCCTTTTACTTATAAAGACATCTTTTATTGCATCTTGAAAAATGCCAGGTCTTGAGAGGGTGTTGCTTTTTGTACTGACGTTTGAAGGACGGTGTTCTTTACTTTCATTACCTCTTATTAGGACTGATTTTGAAATATTACCAGTATCGTGATAGTTTACTAACATAAAGCTAAGACAACAGTATGCAATCTTCTGGGAAATCACTTCTTCTTTTTCTCAGTAAGGGCAACATTTTAGATTAATATGAAATGACAATCTCTGTGGAATAAACTCAAGGTTAATTCTGCTATGCACAATTATCATCTGAAGCATGGTAACAATTTTTATCAGGACAGATAGGGGGTTTTTGTTTGTTTGTTTGCTACTGTATATAGAGTTATGTGATAAATGTGGCTTATTTATTTTGCTGGGTGGACTTTGAGCACCTGATTAATACAAAATGTCTTTGTTGTATATAGTTTTACTAAGAAATTATTTAGAATGAGGAACTTCTTCAATAAGTTTTTCTAACTAAATTCTGTAAGGATTGAGACACCATTAGCAAGAATATTCTCTGTTAAATAAAAACGGTGTTATGATCACCATGAATATGTTTGACATGACAAGCAGTCTGAGGTTTTCACAATTTAAATTACATATATATATAAGCAAATGTTTGTACTATTACTACTACTCTTTCTGGAAAAAAAACCCCAAAAATCTAAAATAAAACTGAAACTTATTTTTCCTGCACTGAAACTTAAGGAACCTGAGGGATACACCAGGTTTTCTCAGGTTTAAGTCCAAAAATTCAACATTTGGGCCTCAGTGCTGCAAGCTCACATCTCTTAAGACTTAATAGCTAGAATTATTTTAGCTCATGATTGACACTTTGTTTTAGCAAGAGATGGGATAAACGAGGCAACAGAATGTTTAATACTGAGCTAAGGAGAACCATCCCTTGTTTAGTACTAATGGATCAGTTAGAGGGAGCAATAACTAAGTGTACAAACAGGCTTATTTTTATGGGATGCTTGACCTGACACAAAATCTTTTGCTGAAATGGTTAAGAGTGATCAAAAGAAATAACCTTTTCTCACTAAGAAACTCTCAAGTTTTGAAAATTATAAAACTGAAAATGAAAACAGAGATGTGGAGAGCTCTGTGTCGTTCCATGGAGGTCCCCCTTCAGTGCCAGAAAGGAATGCATCAGGTATCACTTTTTAAAGTAAAATAGCCCTCCTTT
This sequence comes from Sinosuthora webbiana, assembly GCA_013397395.1. NCBI lineage: Eukaryota > Metazoa > Chordata > Aves > Passeriformes > Sylviidae > Sinosuthora > Sinosuthora webbiana. Next base: position 88,936 of record VXBN01000566.1, read on the forward strand.
TTTTTTTTCTTTTTTTTTCTTTTTCTTTTTTTTTTTTTTTTCTTTTTTCTTTTTTTTTTTTTTTTTTTTTTTTTTCTTTTTTTTTTTTTTTTTTTTTTTTTTTTCTCCAGGGTCTGTACTGAGGTGAACTGGAAATTCTGCCTGAATATTCATAACTATGGCATATTGGCGAAAATAATTCAGTAGCCTTCAGAAAGTTTCAATCACTCAAGGTATTAAATATCCAGAGAGTGAACTAAAACAGAACATGAAGGTTAAAAGAAACAATTAAATAAGTTGCCAACAATGGCTTTTGGGATTCAGTTCTACTTGAGAGAGGGAATAGTGGTTTACAACCAGCTGAACAGGCCAGCTCAGGTTTCTTCTCTTGTGTTGACACAGCAAGAAGTTTATGGATTAGGATTTCCTGATGGATACACAGAATAAAAACACACTTTGAGCCTCAAAGGGTTACAGCTTTAAACCTACCTACATTCACCTGACATGAATGTGTTCACTAGAAACTTTCTGTTTCTAGTGAAATGGCTGTGGTGTCATCAGTGACTCCAGTGTGTGTGTTTCTGTACATATCTCCTTTTCTTATTAAACTCAATAAAGAGTTTTTCATTCGTTTTGTGATGACAGGTGTGCTTCTGGGTATGTAAATGTCTGCATATGAATGCATGTCTCCATGTATATATATGCATGAGCTTTTCCAGGTTTGCACATTAACAGATCTGTGATTAAAATCTTTTTCCTCACAGAAGCTAAAAAAAAAAATTAAAAATTACACCACACTTAAATAATTTACCCTAAATAATATCTATCCTCTCTGAAGCAAAAAAATTGACCACATTGTTATCCTCTAATTTCTCTAAATATATAATTGTTAGATTCAGGAACAGAAAAAAATTAAAGCATTTGGAATCAGATAATATTTTAAACTGAATACAATATATATCTGGGAAAACATGGACAGATTTCTGACTTCTACATGGAGGATGCCAGCAATGCAGTAACCCTTAAGTTAGATATTAAGATATTATTATTTAGATATTAATTCAAATTTTCCACCCTAAAGCAGTATTACCAACCCGATGCCACATAACTCTAAACAAGGGAATTTCTCATTTACATGTAACATCAAAATTGAAAGAAAAAAGTAGTAATTTTCATATGCAACACTCTTTATCAACTTTGATTAAAATTGATCTTCATTTAAATTATTTAAATAAGGTAGCTCTGCTTTGATCATGAGAGCTCATTTTCAGAGTGAAGACTTCATTCCAGCCTTGATGCCCTAATTAAATATGATGGCCCTAATTAACCTTCATCTACTTACTATATTTGTCACATCTTAACCAAAAATATATGACACCTCAAATCACCCTGACCTCTCTGGGAGGTGGGATATATTTTTGGTTAAGGTGTGACAAATATAGTAAGTAGCTGAATGTTAATTCTCTAGAGATGGGAAGTCTCACTGGAGTTCAGAAAGAGAGTTCAACAGTTCAACTACAACTTATTTGTTCTTAAAGCCTGCAATATTTGTATGAAAAGCATCAGCAATATCAGAACAAGGAGCAAAATGTTCAATTTTGAAACTTTAAGTGCAAGTGCACATGAACTTCTACAGCAGAGTGGAGTTTAAGGACTGTCTGTTCAATACACAATGCTGGCAGTCAGTTTTCCTTGAAAACTACTTCAAGAGTTTAACTGGAAATTGGCTGTTACATTCAGCTGAAGCATGTCTCACTGAATCCTGAGTGGTTAACAGACACTGGAAAAGGCTGCCATCTTTTTTACTCCTTGGCACTTAGTTCTTACTTGGCACTTACAGTTCTTACCTGGCACTTACAGTTCTTACCTGGCTCCAGAAAAAATTCTCAGGCAAGGAACTCAGCAGACATGCAAAAGATCACAGGGAAATACCAAGTAAGAGTATCAAGTGCCACAAAATGGGACTTAGTTCTCAAAATATCTGATTTTGAAATACTTGAAATAAAATGATTTTCATTCAATGCAGTAGGTAATCAGCCTGTGATAAAAAGATAAATAATAAAATAAGGCAAATGCATCTCCACAGAAAAATGAATTATAAAACAACATGCTAAAACATTATTTAAGCATTTCTAGTAATTGATTTTTGAATTTGCTCTACAGATACAGTCATGAAGACAAACAGGTTTTGTTCCACTGAATAGTGAGTTCACATGATCGCCCTGGCAGAAGAAGATACAAAGTTCCTATTATCAACACTTGTGCTGTGACTGTTGTCTGATAGACTGCTTTCCCCAAAAGCTTCACTTAAGCAGGTTGTGAAAATGCAAACTGGCAATCAAAGAAATGACATTCAAATAATTTCAAAGTCCCAAATCTGGAAACAGAGGAAGAAGAGGAATATTTGTCTTCCTAATAGCTCATGAAAAAGAAAGATGGAGAAATATATCTGATCTTGAACTACTTTCTCAGATAATGGGTATTCTTTAATTTCATGAGCTGATGAAGAGAAGTCTGTTCTCAGATGAAAAGCTAGAAGGGTGTTAAACGCTTTTTCCCAACAGCAAGTGTGGAAGAAAAGTGTCATTTTGTGAAAAGTTTGGGATTTGTTTTCATTGAAAAATAAACACAGAAAGAAAATGCCCTGCAGCTAATATCTAATAAATTCATTAAAAGAATAAATAAAAAGTATTAATTTGTATTTGCTATACAAAGTCTCATCATAAACATTAGATCATCGAGTTTTTATTTTTAATAACCACTACCATAAGATTTTTCTCCTGTTGAAAAAGATCAAAAAAAGTTTTGAAAGTATATATGGGTTTTAGCTTTATGTGAAACAATCAGGATGAAATACTTTAAATTCTGTTCTTCACAGAAAGTATAGCTTTAATATATCTGAAAAATAAATACAAAAATGTAATATTATTCTGCACATATTGGCCCCAAGTGCATGAGAGTCCTAAGAGTGAGCTGTTATTTCCTTAGGTTAAACCTGGCTGTACATTATTCCTGAACTCCAAAAGTCTCTGGCTGTGAGACTCTGAATTCTATTTAATCTCTTCTATAGACAGCAGAGCAGTGGTAATGATGCCATTGGTAACAACATTCCCATTCAGATACACAGAAAAAACACCAAGTGAGAAACATGATTTAGAATCAAGAAATGTAGACAGCAAAATTATCTTCTGTAAATTGATCCAAAGTCTGTAACAGCTCCAATTCTACTCCACTCCTGAGCAAAATTAAAAACAACACTGAACACCACGTGAATCTGGTCAGAATTTGGATTTGCAGAAGTGGGAGCAGAGGAGAATGGAAGCATTTCTCTCATTATCTTTAAGGGGTAACTCTAGAAAACACTAATAGTATTCAGCATTCCTGGTAGGAAATCCTTTATGTTGTACAACCAATATTTCAGGCCAAAATATTAATACTAATTTTGCAAAACAGTTTGATGAGGTGACTTCAACTTGTTGTCAGTTGTTTTAGCAATTATTTGTCTTCTCTTATTAACATTATATATGAAAGCTACTGATGCAGCAAGACTTTAAAATATATTAGCAAAAAAAGGAATTTTTACTATGTTCTTATGAAAGCTTGATAATTTAATGCAATAGATTCATCCAGAAGAAATTTGGCAGAGGATATTGGAATTTTCCCAGCCTTGATACCATGCAGAGATTCATAAAACTTAACAGTGAAAAAAGATAGAGTACCTAATTAGAAGTCATTACAGTAGACATATTGTGTATGAATTGTATGCCATCTTTGATGTTTGGGAGCCTGGATGTCCTCTTCCATGGCTATATTTATAGGTTTCATTTACTCTCCTGGCATATAGACAGAGTAAGAGCAGTATTCAATTTATGAGATTTCTTACAGACAAGAACAGCTTTATGTTCAAATTTAGACTCCAGAAGCTGCCCATAAAAAGCTTGGGGTTCAGCCAGTCAGGCCATGTATCATTTTCGACAATGCTACCCATTTCTGGAGTTTGTACCCTTTGAAAACACAGATCCAGAAAAGCCTATGTTCCAACAACTTTACACCACAGTCACACTATCCTTTTGATGATTCTGATATCAAATGCTATTACCACCCAAATCCACCAATCAAGTTGTGTTCATATGGTAATGATTTTGAGTGTTGGAATTAATTTTTGATTTGCACATTCAAGATTAATTTATGGTCTACATCTAAAGTAAACTACTAATGTCTTCCAATGCCATTTTATTACATTTTGTCCCTTGGTTAAAATTGGACATTAAGGATATTTTGCTTTTCTGAGCTTTCCCCGCCGTGCCCCCCGCCCCCCCCCTTAGTTTATAGAGAATGTCTGCTGAATTATAATATTTTTTTTTCTCTAGGCTTTCTACAGAACTTCTAAGAAGAAGAGGATTTTTTTCCATCTAAAACAACTTGAATCACATACTCATTTATTTAGAGAATTAAAATAAGTAAAAATTCATGCACGATTGGTAGAAACTAGAGGGTAATCTGAGAAGGACTGTCAAGAGGTTTAGAAAAAAGAAGCTACTAGCTAACCTGTTTCGTTTAAAGATAAAAGCTGTACAGAAACAATATCTTCACATGGGACCCATCACTTCTCCACACAACATATTCATATTTTATATTCACAGTGTGAGGAGGGGAGAGGAGAGGAGAGGAGAGGAGAGGAGAGGGAACAATATGCAGTACGCTACTGCATACGTTTGCAGTACATAAAATCCTAGAGCATTAGATGGTGATTAGAACATAATTTAAATGTACCAGCTCCTCTCCACTTGTTCCTGCCTACAAATATATGTGGCTGTTAATCCTTTATCAATCTTTCTTTAATTGGTAATTATATGAATTATAAGAATTATAATTACATTTAATTGGTAATTATATGAAGAAGGAGAAAGTTATTTTTTGCCGTAGGTTCCCTTTTCTCTTCTATGGCCAGGTTTATCTGTGAGAAAATGGAACAATAAGATGACTTTTTATAATTCAGTGTCCTAGCTTCAATATACTAGTGGTGAAAGTGACAAGCAGTCTTTCTTGAGATTAAGGCATAAAATGCCAGCTGGAGGTTTACATATTTTTCCATAAATTCAGTTTCTATTGGCTGTTTCTTTTTGACATCTTTTTATACTACCAGAATGAAAGTCAGTGAACAATAAAGGCAGAACCAGAAGCTTGCAAGCAAACTTCTAAACAGCACTGAGAATTGAATAGCATTAGTTGACTTCATCTGAATATCTTATTCCTGTAATTTCAATGTGGCTCTAATATAATTTAAAACCTGAAGTCTTCATCTGAAAAGAGATCTTTGGGGTGAATTTGGAATTAGCCTATTTAAAGACCTAGACTTCCACTGAACACCAATGTGGATTTATTAGCTTTGTTCAGAGAGAAACCATAACATTTTATGTAACAGTATTTCTTTTTTTTCTGGGACAATGGTTCTTAACTGAATTAGTCAAAGCTACTAAGGGTGATGAAAAATGAAATCATAATATCAAAGGCATATAACAACAGAAAGGTATAATCCTGTCCAGAGAGAGGGAGATAGTGAATGTAAAAAAATTATGGCTGGATTATACTTGGTTTTATCACCAGTCAATGTGGTTTCAGAGGAAAGCAGAAGATTCATAAGCTTCTTGTAAAACGGACTGTTACATTTCTATCAAAACTCCTCTAGCATTCACTGAGCAATCAACACAGAAGCAGGACAGGATTATAAAGGGGCCATCCCTTCTCCCCAGTAGCTAGAAGAGCTGCCTGGAGAGTGGAGAGGGAAGCAGACTGTCCAGTCAGTAATGCTCTGCACATTGCATGGTGGACTTCCTTTAGTACAAAAGGGTGTTTACAAGAAAGGTGGGGACAAACTCTTTAGCAGGACCTGCTATAATAAGAAGTAATGGTCATAAGTTTCAAGTGGGTAGATTCAGACTACCTATAAGGAAGACTTTGTTTTCAATGAGGTGAAACATTAGCAAAGGATGCCCAGAGAGCTGGCAGATGCCCCGTCCCTGGAAGCATTCAAGGTCAGATAGGATGGGGACTCCAAGCAATCTGACCTAGTTCAAGCTGATGACCTTTAAAGATCTCTTCAATCCAAACCACTCCACAGATACCTAATGAGATACAATATTTCTCTGAAATGTCTTGGTGCAGTGAGGCGTCGTATTGCCCTTTACTATTAAAGATTATTCAATCTGTCTTTAAGTCTGGGTATTTGGGAGACAACATATTATTACTTTACTTTATGCATTGCTATCAGGAAACCGTGGTCATATTTTAAAATATCTCTACATTTTGTATATGGCAAAATGTGAACTTTGTGAGTGACAGCACACTAACGTCGTGTGAACTTCATAACAAAATTGCCAGTAAGCATCCATGCAGAGATGAGTTCTTTCTTGAGACACTAAATTGGATGTGTTTCAGATGATTTCTTTGAGGATGTGCTTATGCTAAAACAGTATCTAGTTTGGAAAGCCTCTTGTCTTTGAGCCCATAAGGAAACACAGATTTACAGATAACATAGGTGAGATTTCAAGATGCCATGAATTCAAGGTCATGTCAATCTTAAAAACTTTCTTTTCACACCACTCAGTTGGGAATGGCAGGAATTTATAATCCTTTTTATTCATGTCTTTCCTCTCTTCTGTCTCTTCTCATATACGAATAAATGGTTCATTCAGATTAAATAAAACATAATTCAAATAAAGCTTTAAAAACTGAGTTAACATTTTGTCAACATACACAAGGCTGATGATACTTTGTCATTGAAATGATGCTGGGCAAGGTAAAGCTCCCTAAATGTATTCATGCAATGAGTAGCTGTAGCCTGGTGCAAAGAGTAGCAGAGACTCCATACTCTTGTTCTGGGAAAAAAATCTCACAGATTTATAACAAAATCTTAAATAAATAGCAGGGACATTTTGTGCCAAATCCTAGACATCCGATGCCAGGGGACTCCTCAAGCAACGAGCAGGAATCTTTGCTCTTTTTCCACTGAGTTCCATGATTCATGTGCTCCTTTCTATTGAGTGCCTTGGCTTAATGGGAGTAATACAGCCCTGAGAATGGTATTCAAAATATTACAGAGACTCGGACATTTGGAGGTAAATTCCTTCCTTCCTTACCCTTCTGCATGAAGATGACAGAGAGACAGGCTTCTACATGAGGGCTTGAGCTAGATTAATATGGTAGTATCAGAAGAACACAGCCTCCTCTTCCAGCTGTGAAAATGATAAGGACTGCTCTGTTTGATGCCCACAATCCTGTGTGTAACAGACTGTCCAGAATGCAGTTAGCAGATAAGGTACTTTTTGAGATTTTGGTGGGTCCTTGTTCTTTTTCCTCAGAGTGGTGGGGTCCCACCTAATCAGCGGAATATTTCTGAGCTTGAGGTCCAGGCCATCCTAAAGTAAGTAGGAACAATGGTTGATTTGATTTGAAATATCTTGGGGCAGGAGGAGGAGATTGCACAAAACTAAGCCATTTCAATAGAGAATTTTGTCAAATGATTGGTGTGATGATTTGGAAGCTGCTACTCATCAACAGATATCTGTCTATAGTGCATTAAAAAATAATAATAGGACCAGAGAGAATGAAGAAAAAAACAGACATAAAGCCTGATGTTCAAGTCACCTCTTATTTGCCTCTCACAGTACTGAAAGGCTTAGCTTTCATTTTAAGCAACCTGAAACTTTGATAAAACACATATGAGTTTCCCCACACGATACAGATTTTATAACAGAAATATAATTAAATTAGTGTCACGAGATGACTATTCAGGCCCCATAAAGGATGAGAGAAATGCAGGTATAGCCCAAATTTTTCAGTACTGAACAGGCAAATTTACACCGTCATTACTCTTCATTTTTGTGTAGCTTCAACAAGCAGTAACTACAAAATGGATGAACACCAGAATGAAAATATATAAACATAAAATAGAAATAAAAATTAAACATGCCAGAATTTAGGAGTCACACCAGGTGAAAAATAAAAATTGATCTAATGGTCAACATTTCTTGTTGCTGCAAGGTGTTTATCTATATACTATGTAACAAGCAAGCAGAAGGATCATATTTCTTGACTATACTTGAAAATGTCTCTTTTAAGTATAGACATTCACCAGAATTGTATTGAATTTTATAGATGTGCAGCACTCAGATGTTCCTTCTCTCTATCAGATAACTGTGCACTGGAATATTTAGGTGTTTTCATGGCTCATCAAACCAAAGCAGCATATAGAAGTCACCAATGGGGCAAAATCATTATCTACAAAGTTTACACAAAACAGATGTTTTAAGTTTTTGTAGCCACCAGACAAGTGTTGTTTGATCAGCTCAGATGTGGTGAGCCTGGCTCCTGTCAACAAATTAAATCACTGTGGGATTGCCGCAGCTTACAGGCTTTGATTAGTCTTGAACTCTGATAAAAATCTGATAGTTTCCATGAAAGCAGGCTAAGCCTGTTCACCATTTGTATGAAGACGTGTATTTTTCATTGATTAAATGCAGAGGGAGTAACTTTATTGTTCTGAAAGGGTTTACCTTTAGAAACAATGATCCTCACTCCTTGTGGCTTCCCTACGACTGAACCAACTGCTCAGGAAACTATTTCTATTTTTGCCTCCTAGCAGAAGGATTCCATGGAGTTAAAGGAAGGCTTCTTCACTTTCCTAGAGAAAACAGTATCTTTGGTGAATTTTCTTCCTGCAAATTTCACAACAGCAGTCATCAAAGTTAGCTGTTGCTTGTGCTTTGCCTAGTTATTCAGAATCGTGTTCACTAGACACACTGAAGGACATGAGGCTTTGTTTTTGTTCCACTCCTACTGATCATTGAAGACAGGTAATAATTAGCTGAGTTAAGCTAGTGCATAGAATTTTGGGCATAGAATGCTAGGACATACAATGCTAGCTAGTGCATAGAATGCTAGGGCATACAAATATGGATGGCTAGCTTTCATTCCGTGATAAGAATTGAAGAGTGGGTTTACTATACTAAACAGGCTACAATCTTGAAATTTAAGTAGGATCCACTAATAGCTCCTCTAAGAAAATTCTGATTCCCTGGACATTTATATATTTGCACTTCAGTGTAAAGTATCCACCACATTAAAACTAACAGAATTATGCAAGTGTTTTTGAAGAGAATTAGATTTTGTTTGGCAATAAAAGTCTAAATATTTTCCAGCATGATGCATACTATGATTTTAAATAAAAACAAAGTATTGATATCTTAACACCTAGAACTTCTGTTTTGTTGTTCATGCTAATCCCTAGGAGATATTACCAGCTGCCATGATTGTTTTCAGAAAGATAGACAAAAAAATGAAAGGTGGCAGGGAACATGGACTAAAATTATCTTAGCAGTGTCTCTGCCATTAAATGCAATGGTGACTCAGCCTTTGTGAAATGATAAGTTTATAATCAACTCTTTATAAAATTGGTTTATCTGAATTATATGATTCCTATCACAGGTGAAGTAGGTTGTGCTTATCACGAAATCTGTTGTCTGTCCAATACTCACAGAAAATTATTGGAAGAATATCTCTGTATACAAGCTTCTAAGTATGAAATACTGCTTTTCAATGGGAAAAACTTTCAGATACAGAGTTATCCAGACATACTCCCTACAATTCAAAATATATCAAAGAAGCATTTTTAGAAGAAATTAAGAGAGGGCATTTGGAGCATCACCTGGGACTATAAGAATTCTCCCTATGAGAAACCAAGAACAGACTTTTGTATTAGATGATTTTCAGCTATTAAGTACATTTCCACTGTTAATAGTCATCATTTGTGAGTAAAAGATTCCCCCTCAATATAAAAACCAGAAAAAAACTTCACAGTGTAAGGCTTCATTTGGTGAAAACATAAAATTTTTGTTGTGCTTTGGTGTGAATTGTGGTAAGATAGGGGATCTTGTCAATATAAAGACATATAAAATTATATTAAAAAAGATAATGAAAGGGCGCTCCTTGTAGGGCCCTCAGGCTTGTGTTTTTCTTAGCAGTTTTTTAAGATATGCAGAAGAAAGTTATTAGCAAGCACCTGTTTCTTGCTTGGGCATTCTGTCTGTCAACTGTTTGTCTTGAGCCATTGTACAACTAGAAGTAATAAGCATGTTAAGACACATTGCTTATTTTAAACCTAATACATTCATTAAATAAGCTATGTCAAGAAGAGAAACAATCTTATGTGATGCTACCTCCCACAAGAAAGATCAGAAACCTCAGGAAAGAAAACTTTGACATAACTTACCTGATACTTGGAAAACACTAAGTAAAAGACTATATTGTGCAACAATTATGTTTTTGTTTTGAGTAAGCTTTCAGCACTTAACAGTAACATTTTCTCCTTGTGTTCCCCTATGGTGTAATTGCTGGATCTAGAGTGGTCCTTTTCTATATAGCAAATTACACTACACTCCTCTTTTAGCTTTTCAATAGAAAGTGAAAATTTCTAATTGATGGAGATACAAATGGGACCTCCTGCAAAAATAAGTCTCTTCTTTATTTGACGTATAAGCATTAAATGGAAGTGCAAGTCCTAGCAGTACAACTTTGAACCTATTATTGCCAAGTCCTGGGATACCTTTTCTGGTTGGTGATCTGTAAACTGCTTTTCATTGCAGTCCTGATATTTACCTTAACTGAAAAGCTATTAGTCTCCACTTGTTTTCCATCATATTTTCACAAGATAACAATATTCAAACAAGATAACAAAATTTAATATGATTATCATAACTTGCACATGTACTTCAGAGTCTATCATTACATTTATGTTTTTGTTTTAATGTAATTAGATACAACTTAACTAGCTTGGAAATAAATTAATTTTCCTCTTTCCTTTAAAAGGATTGCTCCTCTGCCTTACAGTGCCTGGTGCCTTATTTATAAATTGTAGACAATTTATGCTTCTAAACTACCAAGTTTATAGTTTTCAGAGACTTAGCTTCATAGTTGTTACAGGCTATGACCCTTGACTGATTCATTTTTCTTGGTTATTTCTCTCCTCTTTGCTGACTGGAATATTTTTGACACTGGGGGCCATATCTTCATATTGAGCATTATGACAAGACATCCTTGAAACTGACTCTTAACTCAGACATGACTGATCATACATTTTAGTTCACTTTTGGAACTCTCTTCAGTAGCATTAGTGGTTTCAACAGTCAGAACAGCTGTACTGTACGATTGGTGCTCTCAATTGCAAAACAGTGACAGCTGAATTCTGGGACATTTGTGCATCTGAATGGAAAGAGTAACTACACTTCTAACAAGATTGTTATACATGCTGTGTGGTGTGGTGTGGTGGACTTGCTGGAGGGAGGGGATATCTCTCAGAGGGACCGTGACAGGCCTGAGAGTAGCCTGTGTGAACCTCATGAAGTTCAGCAGGTCCATGTGCAAAGTCCTGCACCTGGATCAGTTTTTAAAGGTTTGGGTTGACAGCTGGATTTGATCTTAAGGGTTTTTTCCAACCTAAACAAGTCTGTGACTCTATGATTCTATTTGTCTCTTTTGTCCTAAAGTCCAAATTGTATTTATTGTTTTGACAGAGTCTTTATTTTTTCCCCTTTCATGTTCATATTTTTTCTGATCAATTTGGAGAGTTACTTCTTCAGCTCTGCACTAACCGCTAGTTCTAAAATCTCTTTAGGTTTTGGCAGAGCTACTGTGGGGCTGAGCATTCACAGTAAGATTCTGTGTTCAGTTTCCAAGTCATTTACATACCATATATTATGTTTGCTTCTATGCTTGAAAAGCTTCAGGTCAATCTGTCTGTGCATTTTGGCAATGTACACCAGTTGATTATTTCACCAGACTCTTCATTATGGTTTTCAAGCTTTCAAAATGGTACAAATATTTTAAAAATCCAAGCGTCAAAATACTGCTAGAGTCTGCAGTAGCCATTATCAATTTTCAGTAATAATATCACACTCTCACTTCAAAGTTGTCTTTTTTTTCCAGACCTTTTGCTATTTCCTTAGTTCATAATGAGAAAACTAGAAATGTTTAGTTTCTAATTTGTGTCTTAAATACACATAAATACGTATTTAGAGTCAGGAATCTGGCAGAATCCATAGGCTATTACTTAGGTTTGAATTGGGGTTTTTGTTTAGAATTCAGAAGCTGGCAGAACATAATTTGTCTGACTCCTTGTTCAGTGCTAAAGTATAAAAAAGAATGAGTCAAAACAATTACAATGTTCCTTTTTGGTCTCTCTGCTATACAGAATATTTTTTTGTCATTAATGAGATCTCCCTTCCTCCTAAGAAAGTTGTTTACAGCTGAGGTAGTCTTTAAGAGGATGGATCCCCATCCAGACCCTTGCAGTTTTGTCATTTTATATTTTTCTTCCCCTTTTTGCAGTTCTCCTACAAAAGAAAGCAGCAACAGAGTTGAAGCAGCAACATCCATCAACCAAATGCTTGAGCTAGGAGGAAGGTCAGTCATAAGCAACACTGCATGCTCTAGAAGGCTGTGATATGAAGAATCAGGAGCTACACCAGCACAGGAAGACCGCTGAGGTCACAATCTCCAGCTTAACAATAGCTTACCTGTAGGCACACCAAATTCACTCTCAAACTCGAGGTGTGAGCATCGGTAAAAATTCTTTCATGCTGCTCCAGCCTGGCACCATGTAAGAAGCTGGGATACAATCAGCTACAGCTGAGGTGAAATAATTTCCTGAAGTGCCTCTCAGCTGACTCCAACTGAGTGCTGCTCCTTCTGCTTCCCTCTCTTTCAGAACAAATTCAGACTCATTAACTTCAAGTAGGCTGTGTTTTGTGCTATACTGGAGCACAACTTTGTTGCTGTTAATCACAGACCCTGAGCAGTGCATAGGACTGGGTTCTTCCCTCTACCTAGACCAAAACACTATGACTTTAAGGTGAGTTGTTCATTTCTTCACAGAGACTGAAAGGAAGAAGGATCATTCATGTCCCATCGGTCTGAGGTATGCTAGATTCAGTGCCTCTCTTTCAATACAGGAGAGACAGGGAATCACTGTTTCCACCTAGGATAGGGCAGGTGAGCTGTGTTTGCCAACTTCAGCTCATATCATTGACAGAATACATGGATGATCTAAAGTCAGTGGGTAAAATGTTTTTTTTCAACACTATTAAAGGATAAATGAGGAGCACTTGCACAATCAGGTCCCTACCCTTAGGTGGGAGATGGCTGACCTTTCTTCTCACATTGAAGATGCAAGTGCAATCTGGTTCATCTGAAAAGGAGTAGAAATGCTCACACCACCTCTTATTAACCCACTGGGAGATTTACACTTACAAAACCAGAATTCTTGCATGATTTCCTTTACCTTGAAATGGCAGGAATGAGAAGATCAATCTTGGGACATATATGCAGCCCTGCTAACTACAGTAATCTGTGTAACATGCTGTGAAATGCAGCATTGCTCTACTTCTGAGTGTTCTCTAATATTGGGGTGTTGAATGTCACAGTTTAATTTGGACTGATGAGACCAGGCAGGCAGGCATGGTGCAGATATATAAAAATGTTTGTACTGGAATATTTTGCAATATTTCAGTTAAAATAATATTTGACTCGCACTGTAGTGTCAGAACATTTTCTCATTTCACCTTGTCTGATCTTAAGACACCACTAAGTTGTCTCCTAAATCTTGCCCTCCTGTGGTCAGATGAAGATCCTAGTAACCAAACTAATATTTCTCCTCTTTTACCCTTGCTCAAATTTGATATACATCTCTTTTACTTTTCTATGTGATGAGTTCCCAGGTCTGAATAGGGCATGAGCAGTGGCTGTAAACTGAATTAAATAGACATTGTCCACACAATGCACTACAGAGAAAGAGCAAAAATTTGGAAAGAACATTTGTTTCAGCTTCCACTCCCACAACTTCTCATGGAGATAGTATCTTGAAATTGTTACTATTTCTACCTCCTAGAACATAAGGATATTTGGATTAAAAGTTTACTACCAGAAATACTTAAGAACTTTATTTGCAACAGGATGAAGCCAAGTCATAGACACTTTTGCAGTCATATTTTTCCAGTGGGGAAACAACTATGATCCCAAACTCCAGTGACAGCTGGTAGAGTCTGCTTCACATGTTAATTAATAGTATCATGATGACTAAGCAAATAAAAGATTGATATATGACTTTGTGCTGCTACTTAAATGCTAGGCTGGTAGTGTCTGCTGACAAGAGAATATACACTCTGGGCTGGTTTAAGCAATTACTGCAGTCCCACATTGTGGCTGCACCTGCAAGTGTGCACTGCAAGTGTGACAATCACAGCTTCAGAAATGGAACACAAATTGGGGTTCCCAGGGGCTGCAAGAGGGCATGGAGTACACTAAGTAAAAGAGAAGTGTCTGACAGCACAGCAGAACTATTAGGAGTTACACTAGGTTTTTATCAGCAGGACTGTCTCACATAGTAGAGTTTTCAAACCTGAAGCTTTTCATAAGCATTTTATCCTGAGCAGGTTCCAGTTAAATGATCTTTATGGCTTTAGATTGCAAATAATAATAACAACTATTTTGTCAGGTTCATACACTTTCTTCCTTTCTGTCAAATTATTAAAACTGAATATATGCAAAGTGCGGAAAAATAAGAGACCTAATGGATTCATAATGTCAGCCTACTGGACCTTTCCCCGACTTTGCAGCTTGAACATGTAGAGGAAGTTCTATGAAATGCAGCTGGAAAAAGCCATGGAGCCCTTAGAATTTTTTAGCAATGCATTCTGCGGAATGCATAGTCAACGTGTAATGCTCTTTCCCTTAATTACAGGGTATGTTATATTAGTCATTTTCAAGTGAAAATAGCCATACACAGAGAATGAGAATTCATTCTGAAGCTGTCTTGTAGGCAAATTTTAAATCAGTCTTACAGCTGGCCAATCACTTTGCACTAACTGATAAATGTGCAATTTCTAGCTGAAATCATGTGCTACAAAACAACAAACTCGGCTCAATACTCCTTAATTAAGGATGTTAAATTACTGGCATGCTTTCCTCATCTGGTGTGATTATTTGAATGGAGTGGAGGAATTACCTTACTGAGGTGCCGAAATAGTGAATAATGTACAATGTGAATTCCTAAAATTGCATGAGTAGTATTTTCGTATTTGTCTTTAGGCCGTATTGTCAGAAATTTATTTCCAAGAACAGACTGCACCCCTTATTAGTGGATTTTTAGACTTTTTTACATAACAAAATCTCTTCACTAATAAAAAAGTAGCTAATTCCTTACTAATGAGTTCTATGGATAATAGCTAGTTAGATGGTTCCCCCCCACCCCCGACAGAGCCAAATGAGGTGTTAATAGCCAGGAGATTATCTCTTCTAGATTTACACAAAACAAAAGGCAAACCCATCAGCAGGATTAACACGTGGCCCAAGCAATAAGGGAGCTGCATGATTTTAAAAAGGGATTATCATTAAGAAGGAGAATACAAAATCCAAAGGGTATCCCAATCTGGATAAAGAGATATTAAAAGTGATAGTCAGAAATATTGTGAAAGGTCTTCAGTCTATCACTGTTCCAATTATTTTCTCATACCTAGAGTTAACTGAGAATTTCTGTGCTGCTGCAAAAGAGGAAAAAAACCTTACACATTTTTTTTTTGGAATTCAGCCATCAAATAGCATGACTAGAGCATGTGTCAGAGATGATAGTTTCAAATGGGTGCTCAGGTTACTGCAAGTCACCTGTCTCAGCCTCCATGCTGTGACTGCTGAGCCACTAATAACTCAGCTGAGCCTCTGGGGAGAGTTTGCACCACATCTCTAGGATGAAGCACCACTTTATGATAAAACACTAATGTTATGTTAACACTAACACTTGTGTTAAAGACAGTGCTTCAGGAACATCTGCACAAGCATCTCAGATGTCTGAGCATGCAGGTTGAGGGAACAGGTGGAGGCAATATTTTCAGAGTTCTACCAGCCTATACTGTTCTTGCTTTATGGTCAGAGCTGTGAGATGGTGTTCTACCTTTCTGAAACTGTAATGTGGCACCATTCATTGTGCATATGTGAACACAGGGTCTATTTATTATCAAAAAAAAATCATTACATTCTTATGGTGACAATTTACATCTATTTACTTATAGTACTAACTTCGACTTCATTAAAAATTGAAGATTCTTATTACTGAACTAGTCAGATACATAATTATATGAATGATTACAGGGGACACCACTACTCCTTGATAAAATATTAAAGGTACCTGGCATATCTCATAAAAACAGAATTGATAGAACTTCATAATATAGATTAAGCAGGAGATTAAATCCCTCTTCATGATAAGACATAATTTACTTAAAGAAAAAAAAAAAAAAAAAGAAAAAAAAAAAAAAAAAAAAAAAGTTAATTCTGAAGGGTTTGCTGATGTTAAAATTATCAAACACAGAAGATGCAGTGTTTGCCCTGGCACATCTTTAGTCAGTCAGCTATTAATCAAAGTTACCAGTCTCTGGCTTGAAAGAAAAAGTAGCAATATTTGTATTTCTACAAAGCTATAAAGCCTTCTCCACACTTAATGTAAGGGAATTAGTAAGTGCTTCTTCTGGCCTTTTGAAATCTCATTCTTCATTCGATTATCTTCTCTTCATATCTGGAGGACATTTCCTACTGTTTAAATCAGAAAATAGAGTGTTCTGAGGAGCCAATGCCTTGCAATTGCATCTTAAAGGATTGTGTGTTTACTTATTTTGTGAAATAAAATTTAATTGTAAGCAATGCTTCATACACTTTAGTTAAGGGATATTATGAGTCCTGAATGACCTTTAGGGGTTTTGTCTGACTTGTATAGCTTCTACGGGTCACTGCTACATATCAGGGGGAAAAGCAGTTCAGAACACTATAATGTTTTAGCTGATCTAGGATAACTTTCTGATCACATATGAGAAACGAAGCACATTTTTCCCTGAGATCTCTCTGACCTTTGTGCTGTCTAGGTAGATTAACATGGATCCTGCAAAGGAGAACATGGGTCACACAAGCATCATGAACAGACTGTGCTGAATGGCCATGATGACAAAATGTGGGAAATGGGTTTGTAGAGAATTCTTAAAGCCTGACAGACGGCTCACATTGTATGCATCTGTTTGCAAACTTTGAGATTAAATATGCTGACTTAGGAAGAGTCTCTAAATCTTCTGGAAAATTTAAAAATGTTTATGTGTCTGTAAACACTTTTTCAAGTGCAGTTTTTGCTTCTGTACTCACAGAGAAAACAGCCAATCATGCTTGCCAGCATCTTTTACAAACTTTTGCTTCAGTAGGTGTACCCCAAAAAGTAAAAACAAGAAATGGCCCCCCATACACAGCTCAAAAATTAACCACATTTTTAATAGATTAAAGTGTTCACCACACTTTTAAAATTCTCTATTCTCCCACAAGTCAAACAATTATTAAAAAAACACACCACACTCTAAAATGCATTCTCAATCAACAAGAAGCAGCCCAAGCAACCCCTCAGATAAATTAAGCAAAGCTTTATATATCTTTAATTTTTTGAATAATTCATTTGCGGAACCGAATCCTCCAAATTTTAATCATTTTTCAAATAACACACAAGCAAAATTAAAAGAAAATTCTCCAATTTTAATCAAAAACCCTAAAACCACACAAATTGAAAGACCATTTTCACTAATAACCTGAAGCAAAAAGTATGCTTGTGTTTTCACAAGTGCAAAACCTAAGTTGAAATTAAAAACATAAAACCATATCACACACCAACAAACCAAAACACACCAACAATTCCACAAAGAAACAAACATGCAGATGTAAGGCACACAGACCACAGTTCATACCAAATATTCCCTATTCAACTAAAAAAACTACAAATCTTAAGTTTTTTGTTAATGTTTGAACTATCGTAATTATTAATATAATAAAATTCTTTCAGCAAAAACACAGTGTCTATCATACTAAAAAGAATCTTAAAATATCCAGATTTGTAAACTTAAATATTGAAAAACCAGCTTAGTGCCTTATAGTTAGCCAGTCCCTAAACAAATTTAAGAAAATATAAAGGTAAAAAATACTAAAAAATTTACTTAAAAATTAAAATACATAAAAATCTTTTTACCAAAGACATACCTAAACAAAACATAGAGTTTAATCAAATAATATCTTATTTTGTTAGTTTTTCTGACTTACTTTTACAGTGCAAATATGCCTGTAAATCAACCAAACCCAAATATTTAGGTTGCTTTAGCCAAGTCAGCGGACTCAAACATCATATGCTTAACCAATTCAAGCCCAGACAAACCATTTGTAACCTATTTAGTCAGTGTGCCAATACCAAGCAAAGAGTAACCAATACCCAACCGTGACAATTATCAGCATAAATCTACCAACAGAAAAAAATTCCATAGCTAATTAACGTCATTAAGCCCCTAATCTTCTTAAAGCAGCTTCTAAACCTCAAAAATTAGAAATTCTTAGTTCTTAAAGAAAAAGAATTTTGTACTGTTTCAGTACCAGAAAAATCCACAGTTAAATGTCCCCATCATTCTGTGTGCAGACACTCAAGTTTATAGTGCAATTGTACTAGCCCTATGTGCCCTAAAAGTAAAGCTACTGTCCTTAAAAAGTTCCCACAGCAATTACCAAAATTATATTTCCCACTGCAATTACCAAAATTATATAAACTCATTTATAAAAATAAAGCCTAGCAGAATGTTCCCTCAAAAATTAATAGTCCATGTAGTATCAGACAACTCATTGTGATAGCACCTAGTGTTAAAAAAAATTAAAACACATTAAAAAAAATTTACCCATCATTATTAAAAAAAACTATAATAGCAATTTCAAACCCTAAAGCCCTACAAAACAAGTTACATCAAGTTTGTTTGTACCAGTATTAAAACAATTAGACCAATTAAGATGTTAACTAAGCAAAAAAGTCAATACTACTTCCATTGTAATTAGTAACATAATAACAGATGTTAGCACTATCATACATACAACCCTACAAAACAAAATAACCATCAATTGTCTATTACTAGCACATAAACATAATTGTAAACATTTAAGAAAATATGTTATATAAATTTGTCTAACCATTCAAAATCCATCCACAAAAACTAAAACATTTAGCAAATCAAATTAAAACAAATGCCAAATCATAATTAAACAATTTATTTTAAAAATAAAAATTTGCACCTTAACTAAAAAAGCTTTACAAAATAAGTTTGTACGTATTAATTATTATTATAACCATACTACTAATAGTTCCTTATGTACTTCACCGTGCACAACAAACAACAAACAAAACCATCACAAAAGTTTGGTTTTTTTTTCCATTCAAGAGAGAGGGGGAAATGTGGGAAATGGATTTGTAGAGAATTCTCAAAGCCTAACAGAAGGCTCACATAGTATGTATCTGTATGCAAACACAGAGATAGCAAATGCTGACTTAGAAATGCCATGGAATAGGACAGACTGTTGAGAGAGAAATGGAACTAGAAACAAGTTTCAAATTATGGTCTTGCATATAAGACTAGGTACTTTGGAGAAACAGAACTATGAAAGATACATTGTAGTAGGACCCACCAGGGGTAATTTTAGATGACTGGCTTTAAGGCATTAACAGCCTTGTGTGGCAAAAGCTGATAGGCCAAAGAATGCTTATAATATATTGTCATTAAGAAATAGTTTGGCTGCTGATTGTGATGGTGTGATTTGTAACATCTGTACCATCTCACCCTTCACATGAGACTGAAAATGGGATAAAATTTTTTTAAAACACCTCTCAAGAGCCCCGTCTCTGGGTCAAAAAAAGGAATAATCCAACAACAAAATGATGAACAACATTAACCATGGGCTCTGATGCCAATTACTTTAATTCTCTGGATCTGCTTAATTAGATTTCTCATGCATAAAATTAATTTTTGCCCTATTCTGTCAGCTTCCAGTACTGAAGTACTTACAGTTTTGTCAGATTTTACTTATATTGACAATAAAGGGGATCAGAACCTTTATGAATGCCTTCATTGATAAGGATGGGAAGTACAGAAGAGCTAAGGCAATTGCTGAGACTGCTTTTATTTATGTTTAGAAATTATGCATGAGATACTACTAAAATAAATACATGGAAATCCATCTAGCCAAAGAAGTAATTTTTCCAAATCAGGGTTTTGAATGGCATACAGTCAGCCCCAGCAACATGAAAACAAAACAGTTAACTAGCTTCATTCATTCATTGTGTTCAAAAACTATCTTTCTTACTCTCTGAAGCTGAGACTATTGACCTCAATATGGCAATGGCAGGTGGCTATATTGGGTGGTTAAGACATTTGCTTGCAATTTTTTTCCCTTTTCAGTCTGAAAGAGACCTAAATGGAACCATTTCTGCTGCAAGCAACTTTCTGTTAAGTGTATCCTTCCCCATACTAGAGCTGGGCAGCTCTTTCTTGTTTCCAGCCCAAAGGAACCTCCAACTACAGGCCATGACTTTTTCATACAAACCATAAATACTGAAAGAATAGAGGGTCAAGATAGAGTGTACTCATCATTAGGAAAAAATAGCAACGAAGATTTTTGAGTCCTGTTAATTGACTTATGGTCAGAAAAACAACTTCCCTCTCAGTCAAAAAATCCATGAAGCATTATACCTCCATCGAGGTACAAGAGATCCTAAAGACTAGGGAAGAAGGCAAACTTACAAGTTTCATAATATTGATTTGCCTACAGTTCATGTGCCTCCCTGAAGTTACCAAACAAAATGGTACTGGACAGAGTACACACCAGAACAGCTTCAGCAGAGCACAGGGCAGGAAAATGAAGCTATGCCCCCTGACATGTATCCCTAATATCGCAAACACATCCATGCTGCCTTAGTCACACAATCAGTCATATGAGGGAGCAGGAGCACAGACTTCAGCCTGTTCTATGAAAGGAAATGACTAGAGGGCATGAAATCCAGCTGCCCCTTGAGACCTTTCCCATGCTTCACATGCCTTTGGCTGGGGACAATTTGTCACATCATCTTCTGTGGCAGCCACATTGTTTATTAGTTTGTCTTCTTGCCCTCAAAAATCTCCTGTTTTTTAAAAGTAATTGGTAGAAAAAAACCACTAAACATGTTTGATATTCTTCCAGACAAGGGTGCCAAAGGACTTTGATCAAAAAATTGATCTTTATTTATAATAGGCAAAGGAAAAACACCCACTTTGGTTGAAAGCCATATGTCATAACTAGAAATTTATTTTGGGATTTTCTATGCTTATCTTTGTAGTTTTCTTGAAACTACAAAGATTGTATTTGAAACAGTAAATTAACATTCTCACAAGAATCCTATTTCTCTGCAAATATGTTCAACAGCCAATCCCCAGAAAACAGGATTACTTGATAGATTCATACGGAATGGTAATTAGGTTTTTGAAGGATCTTAAGAGGATACCTGCTCATCTTTAGAGTTATGATGTGTCATGCTGCAAGCCAATTCAACTTGTGTTGGATCAGTTCAATCATGATGGAAGGATCTAATATCTGCATAAATAAAGTGCAGCTTTTAAACACCAAGTAAAGGAGGTAGCACATTAATAACCACCAAAAATGCAGGAAACACACCCCCTCCTCCCAAAAATGTTTACTGGGCAGTCTTGTGGCTCTCATGGAGACACATTTATAAGGAACCCTGAAAAATTAGAGTTGGAATCGTGTTTCTCATAAGGGAGAAATCCTACCCTGAAAACACTGCTTCAGCTGCATGAAACCATCCACAGGACTGCCAGGTAATAAGCATTAATCTGCTGTGCATTCAGAATAAAATATGATCATCTGAAGACCAGAATTGTCTGTCCCAGTGTGTAAGAAGCAGTACTTCCACACTGCTAATAAGTAAATAATAAGTAAAATTTACTAATAAGTAAAACTTGTTATTTGAGCTTTTTCAGCTATTTCACCTCAAACAATGAGCAAGATTTTGGCCATCAGAGATCTGATTTGTATGAAATCACTGCTCAGAGATGTTTAATCAAACCCAACTCTCAGTGGCAGATCCATTATCAAATGTATTGCCTTCTATGAAAAAACTTCAGGGCCTCTAGGAGGATGATCTGATTTGCAGACAGGATAAAGGAGAACCATGAAACAGATAACATCACAATAACAATGTTTTCAACTCTGCACTGAGGAATTTTCTTTGTGTGCATGTGATTCTAATACCGATTGATAAAGTTTCCTTTGATAAGATCATTGACAGAGAAATGTGAGTGGTTTGAATGTTATTGTGAATATTTTACAAATACAGTGATATCTATTTAACATACACACCTAGAGACATGGGCCTGACATAGGTCATAAATACATTTTTAAAAAGTGATTTGGAGATAAGACACAATTATATAATCCTCTAACTGGAAAATGGGTAAGCTGGAATGGCATTACCTCCTGGAGAGCCATTCTCTTTTGAACAATACATCAGGATTTTCCTTGACTGCTGCACTGCGTTTGTTTCTATTGTTCATCTTCAAGAAAGTCTCTCTTGTGGGCTCTTTTCATTGTCATTGGAATTCTCATTTCTAGCAGGGATTATGAAACCAGAAGCAATCTTACACTTTTCCATAACATGCAGATATGGAAGCACAGTTACAAGAATAGTGAATGTCTTCTCTATTTTGTATTAACAATGCCTATGGGAGCAGTTTGTGTACATCTTTATTTTATTGACATTTTACACCCCAAAAGTGAAATGATCCAGTGCAAAAAATCACAGCTCTAGCTTTGTCAGAGCCTAAGAACTTCATCCAGCCATGAAACCTGATGGAATCTCATTTTATTTGGATGAGGCACAAATCACACACAGAAAGTTCTTGCTTGACTGATCGAGACACACAAATATACTTTGCATGTAAAATTGTTATTACAAGATAGCAAACATCTTGGCAAACCTCTGGGAATATCTTTCAGGCACAAGGCCAACTGTGAAACCTTCAGTCCTCACTTGCATGAGGTGTTGTGTTCTAAATGTTAGATCCTTAGAGAAGAATGGAAATTTCTTTTCTGAAATTTCAATCTAATTGTTAATGGAATGATCCACACTGTTGGAGAGTACATGCTGGTCAGCTTCAAAGCCAGCTGAACTGTAGAAAGAGAGGAAGAAATGGGCTTAAGAGGTATTTTTCTATGTTTGTGTATGTGAACATGTGCAGAAGATAAAGGACCAGAATCCCAGAATCAGATTTAAAGAGAATCAAGGGCAAAGCAGCCAATGACACGAACCCACATTAATATAAGTTTTGGTAGTTATACATACAGAGAGGTACATTCCTAAGCTACAAAAATATGCACATTTAATAACCTTTTCTAGCTAAAGAAAATCAATGCTAAAAAGTTATTCTAAATTTGAGGTGCTTTCAAAGTTGAGATTCTATATATGTAAATTAAATATTTATAGACCCTATCTCCCATGTGTAAAAACCGCCTTTAGTTCAGTAGTAACCATTTCTATCTGTATAATGCTCATCTACAGTAGATGTATTACAGTCTAGTGATGATATCATGCATTGGGAAAGCAGGACTCTGAAGTCAATGATGAGGTGAGAAAACAGTTTTGCCTGATACCCACAGTCAATGATAAAATTTCCTTAATTACCTCTACCAAAGAGGTTTTTAAATTCTCTCACGGTTATCTAAACAGTGTTACAGCTTATCTGTGGCAGGCTTTTACAAAAGAGCAAGCAAAAGAGATGACTGTGCACACTTTCTTCAGTCTCTAACACTGCAGGTGGCAAGCAAGAAACTGAAGAGCAGACATCAAAGACCCTTGGATGAGCCAGAAGGCAAGCTGGTGCGCTGGGATCAGTGGAGCTGAGGTCTGGAGGAATCAAAGTTAATTTCAGGTGCAAAGATTTAGCTGGAAAAACTGAATCAAACTTTGCGAGGGTGAAGCCAGGCTATACAGAGCAGACAGTGGACAATCTTACCCCCAGAAATATTAGCTATTGGATTTTACCCCAACAAAAAAGAAAACCAATTACATACTACAGTTATTATAATTAAAAAAAAAAAAGAAAGTATTTAAGGCCACTTTATAGTACTGGGATACATGATGCTGGAAAGAAATTTGAGTACTCAAAGCCCTGGCTCTTACAACACACCATGTCGTGGTGGCCTAGATGCATGAGTCTTAAATACACTAGTGAGGAATTAAATAATTATTTTTCCCCATGACATTGCATTTTTACATTTACCTGCAAATAGGTATGCATGTATAAGCTTATGGAAAAACGTCTAAGAATTTTAATTATATATATAATAAATACACTACAGTTTTAACTTACACTGTATGTGTAAGAATGTGACACTTCTATCATGGCTCTTGTACACATACAATCAAAATCTCCCATGTCTCCTCAGCCAGCAACAGAGCAGCTTATTTCAACTTGTGCATGATGTATTGCTACTGTCCCATCTTTCAAATATTTAGGAAGGCTACCAATAAAAATGCTATATTTTCCGGATTGAAAGACTGTACTAGTATAGGAAAGTGAGATGTTAGAATGCATGTATGAACAATGAAGAAATTTCTCTAATACCTAAAGCTTCATTATCTTGCTGAAGGATGCATGACAGAAATAGTGTGACAGAGAGAGATGATCTTGTTACCTTTTGAAATAAGCCTTAACATTCCATTCCTGAAGACAGTGACTAATGATGAAGACGGATTAAAGCATTTTTCTAAGGAACTCCATTTTGTCTTACACCAAAATGTGTAACTTCTGCTACAAGAAAATTCAATGCCCTTGTTATTATAGTGGTCCTTTCACTTGCTGGCTGCATATTATAAAGAGATCAAGAGACAGGAATTCATTTTTTATCATGAAATGTGTGTCTCTTATCAAATCTTGTTTTCTCACCTCAAGCAAGAAGGCTGACAGGGTCAGAGGATGATGTGCATGGGTATAGTGTGAGCAGAGTCAATATTCCAGGAAGTAGAATATGCAATGACCTGCAATGGTCATAAATCTAAGAAAATAAATGAATCTAAGAATGAGCACATTGTATTTCTCCTGAATTATCACAACAATTGCCACTAAATAACAACTCACAGAATAAATAGTAACAACATTCAGTTATTTAAGCATTATAAATTAAAAGTAATATTCTGACTCTACCAGTAGAACATTAGTGCTCCAGATTAATACTGAGGAGTGTGAGGGCAGACTTTGATCCAGGAAGTTATTACAGCAAATCAAGCAAAAGATGTTTCTGATTAAAAAACCTAATCCACGTCAACTACATTAAATCTGTTTTCCTCATCTTCTCTAGTTTGTCTCACCTACAGTCTGAAAACAAGCTAAAACTAAAATAGGTGAACTTAAAGGCAGAAATGCTGGAGGTGAGAAGCAACAAACTTCTAGGTTATACTGAAAAAAAACCAAAGAGAAAGGGAAAGGAAACCTGAGAGAAATAAGTAGGAATCAGGAATTCTAATATAATTCTGAAATTTGGAAAATGCAAACACACACACACAAAGAGAAAATATTTTTCTAAAAACTCAGCCCAGGTTTGTTTTTTTTGTTTTTTTTTTTGTTTTTTTTTTTCTTTTTTTTCTTTTTTTTTTCTTTCTTATTATGAATGCCATGGCATTCATAATATTTCATTTCAACTTAGCAATTAGGATTAATGCAGCTAAAGCTTTTAAACATACTGGAGGAAAAGAGAATAAGTAAGTATTATCACCTTAATTACACACACTATGCACACCCTGCTGCCGTGTAAACAGAGTCAATTTTCAACAAACTGCAAGGGAAAGTTTAAAGAAAGTAGGGAGTTGTTAATAAAAAATATAAAATCTTTCATTTACTTTTAGGCAGATAGTGCATACTTTATAAACAACCCAAACAACCAAGAGGTAAGAATGAGGTGATCTGAAAAAAATTGTCAAAAGATGTTTTTAAAAAAGGTCTTCTTTTTTACACATTTTCTACTATAAGAGGGAGCAAGGCACTTGAAGTCAATAGCCAAGTTTTCATTCCCCCACTGACAGCAGAATACAACTAACGAAGTGGAGTGCAAGAAAATTTGATCAGAATGGAACCTGCTGCCTTTAAACATGTAATTTGTGTGCTGCAGTGGCCATAGGTAATATGTACAGCAGGGGAGAAGAGGAGGTTTTCTGAGAATGTCAAATCCTGTAGAAGAAAACAAACCTGGTTACAGCTGCCATGAGCTGCAGTCCAAGGACTTGGGAGTCCAATTCATAGCAACTATCAGGATATTACATTGTGTGTTGATATAACACTGCTGGAGGACAATGGTTAATCATCCTCCTGTTATGAATTTGTACGCTGGATGCATGCTGCCCCTCCAAAGGGAGTACTAAATACCAGAGACTTTCTGATCTTTTTCCTTCCTACTAGTTGGTAAGATTTAAAAGCTTATTTTGCTCAAACTTCTACATCCTAGTTTTGTGAAATTTTATTTTTTTAGCAGGAGCACAGCCTTCCCAAATGAAATAATAGAAACTCTTTTCCCACTCCAGCACTCTCTCTCTGCTGAATACTATCTGTACAGTTCGTTTTCTGTAGCTTTCTTGCTTTCTCATAAGGCAAGAATCTGACAAAAAAAGGTAGCTGTTTCATCATGAATCTATGCTTAAGGAATATTATTAGTGAACATAGGAGCAAAACAGGAAGGATTCTATCTAGCTCACATTAATTTGAGCCTTTTTTCAAATATCTAACTAAATAACCCACCTAATGCAGCCATAATGAATACCAACACTTAGTACAGTTTCATATTAGTTTTGATTACTGCAAACCATACTTGCTGGCCAGAAATTATGAAGTGCCTAAAGAGAGGGTGTGGAAATTTAAAAGCATGAACAGATTCCAGGAAACGGTCTCTGCTTAATAGTGTAACAAACTGATGAATTCATTCAATGCATTTTGCAGAGAATTACAGGTTCTAAAAACTGCCTCTGGTGAGTGCTGCATAGGATAACAAAGCTAGCAATACGTTTTTTTAGGATCAGTTCCTCCAGATAGGAATGGATTATATGAGGCACTAAACTGAAACTTACATACTTGCACACCAACATAGGATGAATTTAAATACAGCATTGGAGTTTTTGTCTCTGTATCAAAATATATAATTTCAGTTCTTCCCTGGGGAAATAGAGAAAAAGATATCTGGGCTGAATTTCTGTTTCCTTACACATTTCCATTACACAATCCACCAGATTGCTTAAAGAAAAATAACAGAGATGAGAGTGAGCTGCTGGGATTATCATTCTCCATTCAGACTTCTCCTACTTGGTTTTCTTATTTAAATGACACATTAGCAATAATGAATTGCCAAGGTTCCACTCCTAGAATTTCTTCCCACCACAGAATGGTTTCTTACTTTCTAAAAAGCAAGCATGATTCATTATTTCCAGGCAAGATCTTCCATCAAAAGGGAAAATGCCTCTGAAGAATTCCAGGGCCTGGTAGCCAGAGACCAAGAGAGAAACCTTGCTGCCCATCTTTTCTGAAAAATATAGCAGAAAACAATACATTAAATTTAAAAGCAAACTATAAGGGGTTTGAAGGATGGCCATCTTATGGAAAATATCATAATAATAAACCATAGTTTATAAACCCAGTAAAAGTTTTAGCTTTTCATACTTTTCATTGAATGTAGTGGTTTTCCCTAAACATAGTGATTAACTTCATTTTTGCCAAAGCACACCTTATTTCAGCACTATTGCTCTCACTGTAGAAATTGGACAGGACTTATCAATTGATATAAAAAACTATTTCCATATCCAAAGTTATTCTTCTATTCCAGCATTTCTATTTGTCCTAGGGTAAAATAGATTGCTTGCACAAGCAAA
This sequence comes from Sinosuthora webbiana, assembly GCA_013397395.1. Classification (NCBI taxonomy): domain Eukaryota; kingdom Metazoa; phylum Chordata; class Aves; order Passeriformes; family Sylviidae; genus Sinosuthora; species Sinosuthora webbiana. Next base: position 116,756 of record VXBN01000566.1, read on the forward strand.
ACACTTTTGTCATGCTCTCATGGCTACAATTCAGGGTCGTAACCAACCCTGTAGACATCTGCTTGACTTTCACTGTAGTGACTCTTAGTTTTGAGTCTTTGTTTCAGAAGTAACCATCAATCCCATCTTGAAGTGGCACCAGCAATTGCAGACAGCAACAGAGCTTTCCATATCTGATCCTTTCCTACTTCAAACAATGAGAAATATTTGTGTGGAATGCATCTGCAAAATTTTGGATATGTGGCTCTACAGTTGAAATTTACCTTTGCAGAACTTGCAACAGCGGCTCTAACCTTGGGGAAAAACCCCACAACATGTGTATTATGCAGGCCACAGAGCCTGAAAAAAAAAAAAAAAACAAACAGAAATGCAGATGACCATAATGGTTTTTAGATTCAAGACCTTTGTGACCAGTGACAAATAGCTGATGAAAGAGAGCATTAATTAGATATTAGCAATGGAATTCTCTAGTTTTGACAATATATGGAGTTCTGCTGACAGGGCAGAAGTAAGGGCTGCTGCAGAACTTTTAGTGTTTTCTTCATCATTGTCATCAGAGTCCTGCAAAGGTTCACACCCTTCAAAACCTCAGCAGTAGTTTTTCCTCTTACACATATCTCAACTTACAACAAATCAGCCCAGATGTTTCAATTACACCCAGCAATAAAGCACTTCAAAATACTTTCTTATTTTTAATGCACTAGAGTATTTTGGGAAGCTTGCAGCAATATTTGAAATTCTAACCATATATTTCAAAGACTGTGGGTAGCAAAAGGTGAGAAGGAAGTATGAGGTATACCAAAATATGCTTAAAATTTTTGCCTGATGTGAATATTATAACAAGCAACATTTCCTACATCCATCTTTCTAACAACTATGACCAGACAAGGCATACGACAAAAGAGGCTAATCTCAGATGAGTTCAGACTACTGAAAACTCATAATATCTTCTTTTCAACATGAAAGAAATTTACACCAGAGGTAACAGTGGCAATAAGGTACTTGTAGCTGGGGGTAGGTTTTGTGCTTGTCTTTTCTTAGGGCTTTGATCACAGAAATAAAATTTATAAATGTACTAGAGGGTTTGGACAGCAGTGGTTTAAAACAACAACTAAATGAGCTGGCATATTTATGAGACACTCAGTACTATCTTGTTGAATATAAGTTAACATTAGCATTCATACATACACAAAACCTATAGAGGACAACATTATGCTTTCAAATAATGCAGTGATTTTTATATTTAATGTCAAGTTTGAATGGGTGTTTCTTTTAAATGTCTCAGTTTCATTAATAATGTAAGTTTCAATCAAACTATGTATTTTGTTAGAACAGGAATATATTGTTTATATAAAAATTATTTTTTGGAAAACTTCATATCCAAAATCTCAATGATTGTCCACGTATACTTAGTATGGTGTAAATGTTCCAAATTATTTAAAAATATTTCTTGTACTCCTATAACATGAAACCTCTTTTTTAAAACACTGACTCACTTCTCAGAAGAGTTTTCATTCATCTTCCACAGAAATGAAAAAGTATATGAAAGAATGACTTTTGCAAACTTTGCTTAACAATGGAATGACTATTAAATTAATCCAAAGGGAAAACAGAAAATCCAGGCTGTAATATACAAGTCAGTTTTATGTAACCAATAATGAATTCAATAATTTCAACTGCATCTTCTTATGTTCTGATTAAATCCTTCATCTCTATGTACTCAATGTTCTACATGTTCCTAAGAAGAGGGCTGGTAACATTGCCAGACTTTTTCATGTTTTGTTTCAGCCTTCTACAAATGACTTTGTGCTCGTTTTTGCTGGGGTAGAGTTAATCCTCTTCACCATGGATAGTAGGGGTGCTATCACTCTCTGCAAGTTTCTTCCTGAGCTTACTTAGAGCAGTAACAGTGCACTTATATGAGTGCAAGCACTGAAGGCATATTCTTAGAATGCAATGGAGCCTAACAGAGAGGTCTTCATAATGCACTGTGAAAAACAGGGCATCAGTCCTAAATCAATCCTGTTTAGGCCAGCTTGGGATCTTAGCATCACTGCTCAGGAATAGCACATTATGAGGCCACCAAGTTGTTTCAGACAAGTGTTGGACTTGTGGTGGCAGTGATTCAATTTCCTGTTTGTTAAATCTAAATTAAAAGTCTGCAAAAGTTTGGGTTTGCAATTACAATTGATTTTGTAACATGTTTTACTTCTTCATCGTGTGCAGAAGCGAGACTCAACCAGGTGTAGATCCCAGTTATCAGTGCATTTGGGCAGAATTAGAAGTCTGAAAAATCAATCAACAAAGAAAAGTCTTTAGTAGTATGATAGGTATTTCACACATTGAGAATGTGGCCTGAAAAATTGTAGATCAGAAATATGTGAGTGCAATTAAATATTGCAGGAAAGAACATGCAGTGTCATAAGCTGAAGGCTTGCTGCTCTTGTCTCTGCTTTCATAATGTCGTTAGTATAGCAGTTCTGAAACCTTGCCAAGAGTTATCTCCAATGAAATACAATCTGCCAACTAACTCAAGTTATATTTTTAGAAAAAAATCAGGAGAAAACTAGATCATTTGTCTTGAGGATCAGGTTTTACCCCACAAGCTCTCATGTCAGATCTCCAGGGGTAATATGAACTCTCTATAGGGATGTGAATTTAAATTTTTTAAATTTATTTTTTGTTTAAGCCTCTAAAACCAGCAAGAGAAGTAGGTATCATCAGACAAAAATGGTAAAAATAGACATCTTTCTTTCACAAAAGAAGCATGACCACAATGAATGTGACAGCATTTATTTGACCAGATATTCTGTGGAGAATTTCCATCATAATCTACATGGCCATTTGCTGCAGACTCATGTACCATACTCAGAAATGCCTGCACACTTTCCAAAAATCTGCCTACATCAAACCCACAAACAGTTAGCAACAGCAAAGAAAGGACTTCTGGCTAAGGAACTGGATGAGGATTAGGGTTTAAGATTTATATTCCTTTCCTTACCGTAGATTCAGCTGTGTCAAAAACTCGCTTAATATGCACGGACCCAACAGAGTAGAGAAAGCAAATCAGAGGACCACAGATCCAGCCAAGATGTGCCTGGCACTGAGGGACTCAGGACAGGAGCTGGGCTATGCTGCAAACAGCTACGCATATTTTCCACTGGAGTGGATGCTCAAAGAAGCTCTGATAGATCGGCATCTAACCTGACATATGCAGTGAGTCTGAGGCCATATCTTCAATGACACAGATATGTGCCTACCATACCACTAGACTCAACAGAAATTTGTTCTCATAACAGAATTGTGGGACATTACAGCACATGGGACAAACTTTAAGATACTGACTAAGTTATAGACTGTCTTTTCCTAGCTAAGCATTTGTCTCTTAGCTTAAAAATGGTATTTAAAAAGCTGCTTTCATTTGTCAGTATTCTCTACTTACATATACAGATTTTAATAGAAAGTAATAACATCTGGAGTTTCTACAGCTCTTGGTCCCTATTGTTAAAACAAATTGAAGGACTTTTTTATAACAGAAGTAAACAAGAACTGACATTAATTCATATGGTGCTTTCTCACTAAGAAATGCCAGGGTTTTGTATAGCTACACTTACTATTTTAAAATGTAGCAATAGAATTTTACTTTTAAAAATAACCCTTTTCAGTATTGCAACAACATAACAGTTATAATGTAAACCAACATAGCATTACATTACTGATAATAAAATTTTATCCATTACTTTTAATGTCATATGTAGGAGGAATAACAAACTGCATGACACAGAAAAAAAAAAAAAAAAAAAAAAAAAAAAAAAATTAAAAAATTGGAAATCTAGGCAATCCCAAGTTGTTAATAATTGCAGCCCGAATTTTATCCACTGACATAAATATATTATCATAAAAAGTTGCCACATGATACAAGGCAGGATGACACTGTGACATTGTGCTCACACAGCCCAGCACACTCATGGTGACACACACCTGCTTAAAGATGACATTTGCCAGACAAATGCAAATCTTCCCTCCACCATGATGCTTCAAAACAACCCTTTCTCTTGTTTCTACCACTCCTCTATAAATGCCTACCAACCCGTGTGAGCTGAGCTGAGAAAATGAAAAGCTCTGCTCAGATAACATTGCCCTCAATGCAAAAGCGTATCCAAAAAGCGTAATGCTCTTCAAGAGCAAGAAAGAAACTTTATGTCCTAGCACTGTGAGGCATAAAATACACAGGCAGCTCAAAGAGCTAGTGCATAATTTAGGCAGACTTCCTACACTTCCTCAGGACAGAAACATGGTAGGAATATCCCCTCTGAATCCCTATGCCAGTGACAGCAGCAGGAGGTTGCTTATTAAACCTGCCTGTGTGACAGGGAATGTTTCAATTGCATATTAGGAAAAATTTCTTCACTAAAATGGTTGTCAACTGGAACAGGCTGTCCAGGGACATGGTTGAGTCACTGTCCCTGGGGGTATTTAAAAGACCAACAGATGTGGTGCTTAGGGACGTGGTTTAGTGATGGATTTGGGAGTACTGGGATAACAGCCATACTCAGTGGTCTTAAGGGTGTTTTATAACTAATGGTTCAATTATTTATGATGATTGCAGGCAGCAGCTTTTCCTAGAACAACTCAACATAATGTGTTATTACTTCCAAGTCCTTTGAAGAAGAAAGGTAAGTTTGTGTGATGCAGAATCTGGTCCTAAAATTTTGAATCAGTTGGAAAAAAGTACTTAGGAAGTTAGAAAATACTCCCATGAGGCCTGGACATCATATCACTTGAATGCCTTAGAGTAAAGATTCAAGGCCAGGTAAACAGTAGTTAGAACCGTAATTTCACTCATTGTGCAAGAATCTTTAATAACAACAATAACAGCAACAACAATAACTATGCTTTAGTAATTAAATACCTTGTACTTTCTGTTTATGAAAAATATAGGCACTGTAATTTTGAAAACGTTCCCTCAGTACCCATTTGTTGATTAAAGCATGTGGACAACCTGAAACTATTGTTCACACAGATTTCTCTGTTTTCATTTAAGTATAGACATAAAAAGTTACCATATGAATCTTTGAAATATCAAAGACAAAGTGAAATTTGACTTAAATCCCCTGCCACTATATCTAGAGATAATTATAATGACTACAGTGTTAAATGTTGTAACAAGGCCATATTACTAAAGTTTTCACAAAGGCCAGAGAACTAAGAAGCAGACTGGGTGTTCAACAACTTCTTCCAATATAAGCAATAACTGAAAGACTGACTATTAAAATTAAATATTATCTAGATGAAGCGAATTTTAGTGTTACCCAAATAAAACTGATTACATATATTAAAAATATGGAATGGAATTGTCAACTACTGAAATAAAATATGACCAAAGATGTATTAAAAAAAAAACAAACTTCATTAATTTTACTAATAGTGAAAAATATATGTACGGCACTAGTGAAATCCTAATGCATTACTAACCTAAAGGAGAGAAATTTCAAATGTTTTTGTTTCAGATCTTCAGATTAGAGTAATTTTCTAAAGACTTCCCCTACTGAAATGTTCAGTGAATTGTCTCTATAGTTTTTAATAAAAAGGAAATTTCTTTGATAATAGAAAAGGTATGACAATTTTGAGGTTACACTTCTTACATGAAAGAGGAAGATCAGAGCAAGACAGTCTCAGATATTGCTTGTTATTTCACCTCTGTCTGTTCTGTACACTCCAGTCCAGTTCTAACATCTTTTCAGATGACTTAGGGATTACAAATACACTATTTGAAGCTTTTCTTCAAGTGTCTATTACCTGAGACACTCTGGGAACTCCCAGAATGTCCCTGAAACACCATGCTAAGCTTTTGTTTAGGAACAGCCTTTCTTCTTAAGAACTGAGACATGACTTTCTATTCAAGGAAGTGCACAGTGTTGTGAATGAGCCTCTGAGAAATTAGAAGCCATGGTCTGAAGCAGTGTACTTTCCACTGCTGCTGTCTTTCTTTGTACTGTGCAAATTTCTCTGTTGTGGCTGTGTGTGATTTTTCAATAGAGCCCATGGAACCTGCAGTAACTGAAGCAACCCTAGACACTAGAGTTATTCATTGCCTAGGAGCATTGAAAAACACAGGGTTTTGGCACTGGCAACCATGCCTCCATCGACTAAATAATGTCAAATGCATCTGATGTCAATAAAGCAAGAAACTTACCGTAACAGGAAAGGAAATAAATATAAAATAAATAATTTTTTGCTTGACAGAAAAGACAGAGCAGTGTCTATTCCTTTCATTCCCCCCATATTTGACATTTTTTCTCTTTCCAGTCCTTCTTTCCACCTAAGAAATATAAGCAACTCTTCCAGTGTACAAAGAGAACAAACAAATTTCCCAAGACTTGTGACAAAGTCTTGCAAACTATCTGTTATCCTGCAAAATTTTATTTGTGGCTTATAGGGGGACCTCAGAACTGGAGCATAATGAGACATTTTTTCTTGTCAGGGAAAAAATATACCCACAGAGCTTACTGATACTAAAACAAGCAGTAGCAGTTTAAATTAATTCAACCATGTCTCAAATTTTGTTTACTTCCTACTAAAAAATTAAAGTAATTGCTATCATATCCTTAAACAATAATTTACAAAGAGATTTAAGCTCAGTTTTCAAGATATAAGCAATGGGGAAGTGATAACTAATCGTTGGCACCTTTTGGCTCTCATCTTTGTTCTCCAGTAGAGAAAAGATGCTCTTTGTAATGAGTTTTTCCCCTCCTAACAGCCCACAGTGGTATCCAGGGAAAAGAGTAAATTAAGGCTTGTTCCTGTGAATTACTGAGCATTTCCAATCTGGCTGAAGCAAAAGAGATTTATGCTATGAAGCCATGGCTCTTTGCAGCTGGTCTTTACTGTATATATTGTCTGACATACTAAGATACGTCTCTCAAGCTTTCTCTCTCTATTCTATAGCCTATAAAGGTCAGAAGAGCTAAACTCAAACATAAAGGCATGGAGAAACATCTCTATAGCTGCATGACTACTAGCTGACTGTGATAGCATCACTTTAATAAAATGAAATAAAATTACTCAGGCCATATAGCCTACATACTATGTTTCAACATGAAGCAAAGAAATAAGCTTCAAATTAGATTCTGTTTACTCTATGAGAACTCTAGTTTTATTTTGGATTAGACAAAGCAGTCAGCCTTTGTTTGTCTCCTTCTTTTTAACTCTAGAAGGAAAATGTTTGTCTCTGATGTATTTCCAATTGCAAAATCTTCTCTATTAAACCAAGTGTCACATCCTGATATGGATTATATAATTGTCCTAGCTCACATGGCACAAGGAGAATAATTAAACTATGAAATTACTCAGGCCTTAGTACATAGTAATTATGCACTACCTCAAAATCAATTCTGACAAGGACTTTTGTCTTTCTATGAAGTTTGAAAGAGTACCTTTTCTTTTTTAACAGCATAAAGCTAGAATAATGTTGCCAATGTCAGAAGAGACAACACAAATTGATATGTGCCAGGAGAGGGCCTTGGGACAGGCTCCCCACCTGCTGAGTGTCTTAGTGTCAATCATAGAACATAGAACAGCCTGAATTGGAAGGGACCTGAAAGATTCAGTTCCAACACTCCTGCTGTGGGCAGGGACACCTTTCACTAGACCAGGTTGCTCAGAGATCCATCCAGCCTGGCATTGAATGCTTCCACAGTGTTCAATGGAGCAGCCACAGCCTCTCCAGGCAACCTATGCCAGCACCTCGCCACCTCACAGAAAAGAACTACCTCTTAATACCTGATCCAAATCTACTCTCTGTCTATTTGAAGCCTTTCCTCTTGTCCTGTCACTGCATCCTATTGTAAAAAAGCCTCTTTTTCTTGTGAGCTCCCTTCACAAACTGGAAGGCCACAATTAGGTCACCTCAATACCTTCTCTTCTCCAGGCTGAGCAATCCCAATTCTCCCAGCCTTTCCTCATAGCAGAGGGGCTCCACCCCTCTGATCACTGCAGTGTCCGTCCTCTGGACTCTCTCCAACAGCTCCATGTCCTTCCAGTGCTGGGACCCCAGGGCTGGAGGCAGCTCTGCAGGTGGGCTCTCACCAGAGCGGGGCAGGGGGGCAGAATCCCCTCCCTCCCCTGCTGCCCACGGGGCTTTGGGTGCAGCCCAGGACACACTTGGCTTTCTGGGCTGGGAGTGCCCATGGCTGGCTCATGTCCAGCTCTCAGCCCCAGCACCCCCAAGTCCTTCTGGGCAGGGCTGCTCTGGGTCTGTTCATCCCCAGCCTGGGCTCTGAAGTGCAGTTGTGTTGCAGGGGGGGCAGGGAGGGGGAGGGAGCAGGAAGGGAAATGTTATTAAAATCTTCTATTTTTTCTCCTAGAAACAATTTTCAATATCAACACTAAAATAGGGTGTGGGGTGTTAAACTCACAAAGATGTTTTAATGGCAGACAAAAGACCTTTTCTTCTGGCTTGCCACTGCTCCCAGCCTACAGGCACATCTGATTTAACGGTACTGTACAGGTTGAATAGTTACATGCTTACAAATAACACATTTAACTACAATTCTGGGAAAGAAATAACATAAAAACACAATCCCTTTTAGAAGAAATCTTTAACCCCTGCCGTAAAGCAAATATAAAATGGAGAAAAAGGTGTATTTTTTGTCCTAAAATATATATGCACCCTGTTAAATACTTAGGTTCGGAATTGTATCACAAAACCAACCCAAATTATAGCACCTAGCCTGCTTTTGCTGAATATTGTTAAGAACAATGTAGTCAGGCTTGCAAAGAAGAAATAACAATAACATACGGAACTGAGGATGTCACATGTGGACCTTGAAAATCCTCCAGACACAATGAGATAGTTTTACACAACTTTGAATTTACTTCCTCAGTTGAATAGTAGTGTTTTGGTTTGGTTTGGATTGATTTTTTGGTATGTTTTTTGGTTGGCTAGTTAATTGGTGGGGTTTTATTTCATTTTTTTATTTTATGTTTATATGTTGAATAACAGAAGCCCAATTTTGAACAAGCAAATAGAGAAAAATACACACACTAAAAGATTAGCCACAATATCCATACCTTAACTAACCACTCATCTTGCTGTGAGACCAATGGCAGGAACACAGTTTTCCTATACCATTTATAATCGCACAGTAACTTAACTAATTGCTTTTTTTTGAGTACTGCACAGATAACACTGCTTCTTTCTGCTTGTACATGGATGTTTGGGTTTATTTCAGCAGAAAATCAGATTCACAGAAATCAGAACCAGAAAGTACAATGGATTATACTTTTAGACTGGTCTTCCTTATGTTATGCATATACATGCAGCATGGCCAAAAAATTATCTGTGTGAGAGGTTATTGCCATCACCTAGAAAGAATAAAGGAAGTTACTATTTTGTAGAAAGGCAGTAATATTTAAAGTGCCATAGCAAATATGAAATTAAGTTTTTAGGGGAAAATACTGTTAGCATGGGAATAAAATTGCTGTCTTTCAGAAAACTCAGTCTACAGCTTTATAAAATAATTTAATTGGAAGAGCACAAATATCATGATCCAAGACTTTTTCATGTTTAATTTCCATTATCTTGTATTAAAATAGATTTGTTTCTCTAAGGAGATTGGTTTTCCACACATTGAAGTAATTTTATAGCATAAACATATATTCAATGCTGCCATGAATACACATCCCCCAAATACATGTTATCCGCAAGTTATTTTCAACTGACAACCTTCAAAATTTCTCTGATTCTTATACATCTGCAAGGGTTCTAAGTAACTTTATCAAAGGCAACCTGATTTTCAGATTCAAAAATATTTTGTGGGACAAATTTTTTACCTTTGTCTTCAGAATTGTGCAGACTGAGACAAGTTTTCAAAATATTTTCACAGGCCAGTTTTCCCCAAGATTACCCTTCATTGTCTTGCAACCTTTAAGCAATGAATATTGTTCTGCACAATCTCTTCAAGCAACATCAATCACAAAAGCAAGGCACTAATACATCCTGGATGAGCAAAGATTAGTCTATTGCATGGTATGATCTAGTCTGTTCATGCTTAGAAAAAAAATTGTTTAAATAGATAAATAAATTCATTCCCCAAAATATTTACCTTTTTATGGAAAAAACAACAAAATTTTACATCTTTGTCTATTTATACCTCAGAGGTTTTTTTCCATTAAAATTCTGAAATAATGAGCATGTTTAGTATAAAAGAAGAAATTTTTTTTGCTGCAGGTGTTGTCATGGTCAGTAGACCATGAATTAACTACAAAATAAAGACATTCACATTCTTTGGCAGATCAGAGTCAAAAATAAAGTGGACTGTGGGAGGCAGGGACATGGCTGTATATATTTTGATATGCATCTGGATTGCTCAGTTAATATTAAAAGAAATCTTCTTGTGAGAGTAGCAAAAATTGAAAATACAGTTGATGGGAGACCCTGACTGTAGGACTTATATTGTCCATCTGAAATTTTGATACGCCGTGTTTTTGTTCCCACTGAAACCTTTCTTATGGATCAAACATTTTGAGCAATGAGGGCCTGAAGGTACACTTCTCTAATATTGATTCAACTATACTAATTGTGCCTATGGCAATGTTGCCTACATCAGTTTGGGGTCTCACTTTTCTTTCATTTGGGATGCTTGAAAATGCCTCCTGGTGTTGCTATTTGACATACCTTTACTGAAGCTGAGTTCTTCTTTTTTCTTCTCACATGGACCACTGCTGAGCAAACAGCTTTTTCTCTCTTCCTTGCTTTCATGTGCGATTGGAAAGAAGTCATGCAAGATGATGTTTAGTTTTATCTTCTGCCGAGTGACAGTATCAGATTTATAACTAACTCTATTTTTTTTTTCAACAGGGAAAGAAATATTCTCAAGTCTTCTTTTCCTTATTGGGAAAAACCAATTAGCTTTCATACAAAATTACAATAGGATAAGGAAGTTTTTTTCCCTTCAACAGTGATGAACTCAAAGCAGGCATGCACTGGGTAACGCAGCTTGAGTTCTCATGCATTTTGTTGAATATTTTGAGAATGTCTCCCTCTCTCTTCAGTATAGCTGGGGAAACTGAACAAAGGGGTAATTTTCCACGATTACAAGTTTCTTTAAGAGTAAAAAGGCAGGAATAGTACCTCACACATATTTGGAAAGACATCCACACATTCTGTCTACCAGGGAGTCTCCTCTAAACTTGCTTCTTTTTATATCTGAACTTTGTTTCAAATTCTATTTCTACTCTCTGTCCATTCATTTAATTTTTCTACTAATTATTTAATTAGGAATTTGGGGGTCTGTGAACTGCTGAAGATCTGAACAGTTATTGAAATATGTCAAAGCACAACATTCAGCAGAGGGACAGCTTTCTCAAAATAAAATATTAATGACAAGAAAAAGAGGAAAATACCTGTGAGTTTAAACAGAAACCAAAAAATAAGCAAACATTGGAGCAGATGAGATATATCATATACAGGTTAGGAGTGTTAAACTTATATAATAATAATAGATTCTTCCAGGAAGATGAGGTGGCAAGGTGCAATAATGGCTAGAAAATTGGTTCCTAAGCATTAGCATCTTCTCAGATCCATTTTAAGAAGCTGTACAAGCAAGGATAATCCTTCAATGTGATGCTCTATTAATATTATTACTGTATATCAGGTTAATAGCTGGTTGACCACATAATGGAGTTACACTTTTCATAGGTTTTCTATTGGATACTGACCCTAATATATATGTAAAAAAAAGAAA
>VXBN01000566.1:130290-140819 GCA_013397395.1 Sinosuthora webbiana
TATATGTAAAAAAAAGAAAAAAAAAAAAAAATTGTATGCTGCTGCATGACTGAGAGACACGACTTCAAATAAAGGCTACAAACAGTAGTCCAAGCAAGAAGCCCAAGCAAAAAGAAATCAAAGGCCCAAGTAAAGAGAAGTCAGAGTTGAAGTCGTTAAAGTCCAAGCAGAAAAGGGTTGAAGTTTATTTTCCTCTCAGTTCAGTCTTATATACTGTTGCAGCTCCAAGCAGTTACAGCTCTAAGCAGTCACATTCTTAAACAAGAATTTCCCACTAGTTACAGAGTCAGCCTATTGTTTGTGTTACTCAGCAGCCTTACAAAACTGCATAGTTTCAAAAACCTTGATATCTGCATATGCTGTACTTTCCCGGTTCTTCTCATATCTGGGGTCACTTATCCCAAGGCCTTTATCCCACCAAGGCCAGGATATCATTAAGCTCCATCATGCTCTTTGTTCTGTCCCCCATTTGTTCTCTTATAGAATACTCTCAAAGATATCCTGGATATCTCCTGAAGAGTGTCCATGAATTTAAGACCCACATTGTGTTTACTTTGATTTATTGCATAATTTATGTCATCTGTGGAGTAGCATTCTATCCAAATTCCATATAAAGCCATCATAATCTTAGCCTTAAAGGACAAAAGTATTTGAATATATTTGGAGAGACTTCAGAAAAGTACTCACGTCTTTTAGTAAAATTCAAATCAAGTTGTGAACAATTTTCAAATTGCATACCATCAGTTTTAATTTTATAGCCCATCCATCCCTTGTTTCAGAGATGCAGATGCTTCTCATTTAGCTCAAAACATTTTGTATGACATTTTCTAGATGATATGCCGAACAGAGAATCAGGGCCCTACAAAAAGTACTCATAAAAACATATTTCCCCCTGAGACTGAAAGCAGCAAATTGCATTCCAAGTAAAGTGAAAATATCTCCAAGGTCAAAAGGGACTTCTTGCACTCATACACTTCAGTCAGACTGAAATTAAGAAAGCTGCAGGCTTAGCAGTAAAGGGAATGACACAATGACTGTTACAGAGACCACAGAAATTAGAAAATACTTAAGAATTTGCTTTACCCCAGCAATACCAATGTGCCTGGAAATGCTTGAAGACATAATCAATAAGTCTTTGGCATTAGTTCTAAGCAAGCACTTTTTCAATATAGAAGAATGTATTTCATTATAAATTAAAGTAGGGAGTTCTTGCCCTTATGTAAAGGATCATTCATGAAGAAGCCTTAATTGTCAATGTATTCTTCAAAGGAGGAAAGGTCCATTATTACCCCTGCACATGTGGAAAAATAAACCATGTGGTGACAAATTTTGGCAGACATTTTCAGAAGCCAAGATTAATCATGGATTCTTACAGAGTTTGCCAAAAGTCCTGCACATCCTGCTCAGTACACTTTTAATTGTTCTGCCTTTACTACAGGGCTTGCAGACTGTGGGCTGAAAATTGCCACACTGGTCTGGCAATTTTTAAAAACCATTTGTTTACATTTGGTCTCAGTGCAGAAAAATGGTCCAACTGCTTCCATAGTCTTTGGCAGGCTGGACATGGCTCCTGATTGCATAGATATCTTGCCTCAGGATCTCACCCAAGACATTTAGGAGAAGACAGCAGTGGAGCTGTGACACAGCTCTATGCCCTAGCTCTGATTTGAAGCTGAATTTCACTATGAGTCCCCAAAATGCTGTATTAATTCAGACTGGATACCAGCCCAAAGGATTTATAGGAAAAAACAAAAATAGAGGAAGGTCATAGGCAAAAGTGACTGTAAAATGATTATTTCAGCCACAAAGGTGATACCTTTCTTCCTCCCCAGACAGAAGTAAATACTTTTTAGCAGGTCAGGAAACACTGATGAAACTGGCAGTGGCCACTATGGTGACATACTCAGATTTTTGAAAGTTGTGTTCATTACAACAGATTTCGTGTGTAAGAGAAATAACCAGTAACACAGTTGACTGCTATTCACTATTTCCCACATTCTCCTACAAATCAGGTGCATTTTCTGTGGATTGCAGAAGTATACTCATCACATGCTCTTACATTATCTGGATGGGCAGGTTCTTCCTTGCTTAGGAAAGGAAGCGCAAGGATGCATGAAACCAGAACAGTCCAATTTCTTCAGACAGCCTATTGCAAACAGTTGGCCTTGAAGATATGTTAAAAAGCCCAAAACCAGACAAACACAAAATCTTTCAAAGTCAGGTACTAACTTCCCTGTTACTACACTTGGCCCTTGTAACAGAAATGATATCTGTCCAGTGGTGATTTCTGTGCCTCTTAGGGATTATGATATCTCAACACTATGAAATGTGTGGAATACTTCCGTAGAAGAGAATATTAAGCTTGGCACATGAAGACGCTAAGCATTACCATTGCTCCTATCAGACCCTAAGATGTTTTTGAACATTTTAAATTTCATTATCATAAACAGCACTATAGTGATGAGATGTCTTCACAGCTTCATGAAATAGTGAGACAAAGACCTTCTCTAGTGATTGAAACTATCATGATATCAGTTTTCAAAACTGACCAGAAGATCCAAACTAGTAACACTAAGGACTTAATTTGTTATTAACTTTATCTACAGATTCTTTTTCAGAATTTTGCTCCTTCAAATGTGGTTGTTAGAAGAAGGTTCATGTGGTCAATGCAAATCTTTGAGCTCTGGAAAACTGCTCCAATCTGCTTGCCAGATGGCCAGAAGTCACTTTTTTCTTACTCTCCCTGTTTCAAAAGAAGCCTCAGGTCCTTCATCTGACAGTTTCTTCCTGCTTTTCATATTCCAATCTGCAATGCTCAACTTTCTTTTTATTTCTTCTCTTTTCATAATTCCTTTCATCACATGCTTATTCAAAATTTACTTTCCCTGTAAAACCGTGATCTCCAGTGACATTTTCATACACTTTTGCTTTCAAATCTGTGGGTTTCTGAACCCTCAGAAATGCATTAGATAGGTAACACTTGCATGAACACCAGATAGGTAACACTTACGGAAGTGTTCTGTGTAACTGGCATTCTTGGAGGGTAACTCAAGCTGTTATAGAACAGTATTAAGAAGGTTAACATTTTCTGTATTTCAAGAAAAGCTCTGTGAAGAAAAAAAAGGATTTAAAAATATTTGCCTTTTGGAAAAACCTGAAAGTTTTAAGTAGGAATTTTCAAACTGAAAGAACTTTTAAAGTGTCGTGTATATTTCTTTTTTTGTCATTTCCGAACCAGACACAGATATTATCAATCCTCCACAAACATAGGTGATATTTTTTTTTTTATTTCCTGGTTTTCAATCTCAGCAGATTTAATTAATTTTTTCAAGAACAGTGTCTGGTTTAGTGGCAGAAATCTGGAAATCGTATTTCTATATATCTGATACGTAATAGAATTCGTATCAGATTTTGTCCCAGGGGCTCTAAAACACGTATTACTTCTCTGAGATTTTATTGAGAGCAAATTAAATTATCAATACAACTTCTCATTTAACTTGTAAATCTATTTTGTTCTAATAAGTATGAGAGCCCTTTCAAGACAAGTGTATGTATAGCATCAACTAGTGAATAAAGGCAGATCAGTCTCTTCTTTAAGAAGAATAAAAAACTTCAAGTGTTTATAATTAGGTAACTAACTGGATAGATTTTCAAAATTCCTAACTATTCTTTTTTCACAAGGAAGAAGATAATAAGGAACAGGGTATTTTATTTTCCTCTTCTAAAAACCTTGAATTTTTGATGTTTAAATTTTAAAAGCTCACTTATAAAACATTCTCAGTTAAATATGAAATATTTAAAAATATTTCAGAGAAATATTTCAGAGAAATATGAGCAAGGCCTTCAATCACACTCATGGAAGACAGAGAGGTCTAAGGTAAAGAGAATCAAAAGATGCCTCTCATTTTACAAGCAAGTAATCAGCTAAAAAATGTTAGGAATCTGTATCCCAGCTGTACTTCAGCCAATACTAGATTAATTTCTCTAGCTGAGTACCTGGTAGAGTGTGAAGATAACCAGGTTAGCTCAGAACAAGCTGCTCTGTGTACAGAGGTTTTGAGGTCACACTAGTTCAGCACTTTGGCTTCAGTAAAGTTAATTAAATGCAGGAGAACTTTCATCTAATGGAACTATTCATCTTCTGAGATCACTTTGTTCAGAGTAAAGCTGTCTCTATGAGCAGTAAAATGTAGCTGGATGAATACAGTCCTCTGTGAACTTCTAAAGTGAGTAAAGACCTTCAGTCTCTGGCCTCTAGATCTAGAACCTTAGGTGTGTGAAGCAAATGAGAATGAACTGTCAGTTAGATATGAATTCCTGTGTCTTTGGTTTAGTCTTGCATGAACAAGAGAAAATAAAAGCTTCAATGGCCTTTAATAAATTCAGTAGAAACTATGAGAGAAGATTGAGAATTATATCAAGGAATCAAAATAAGAATGGGCATACATGCACACACAGACACTGAGAATTGTAAAAAGATTTGTATTTCTCTCTAGCAGGGTTTTGCTTCTGATGTGAATATTCTCAATATGTTTGACGCAGTCCAGACTTATTCTATATGTAATATTTTTGTAGCATTATTTGGCAACTAAACAGACTTCCTTTTTTCTCTTTTATACCTTTGAGCCTGTACTTTTCAAAGCTATGTTTTGTAAAAATCAGTCTAGAGAAACACATACATAGTTATGAATTTTCAGAGGAACTCATCACTGCACAAAAGACACTGACAACAACAAATAAGCCCTTTATAATGGTGCAGAAAGCAGTACAATGCAGAAGAGTAAACCCTTCCTGTATCTAGGGAGAATCCCAACACATGAAAAGCAGTGTGTTTCGGTTTTTTGTTTTTCTTGTTGCTTAAGGCCATCTCCCTAAAGGATTGTCTACTGAAGAAACAGCACTCCTGCTGTCTTCATCTCATGAAGACTGTGCTGAGGAAAGAGCAGCTTCAAAGTAAATTGAGCTCTTGGAGAAGCCCTGCCACCAGAGGCTGCTGAAGACAGCTCTGGTCAGCCGGGGTTATATTTCCTTACCAAGGTAAATGCCAAGTGTGCCCAACCCCACAGCATATTCAGCATTGCTAGGAATTTCTGTCATGACAACCATGCCACTGTTTCATGGGCTAGCAGTAGAACTGGGGCCGGTCATTCTGCCAACATAATGCCTTTAACAGTCAGCTCATTTTCTTTCAGCCCTGAAACATCCTAAAATATGTAGGTCAAATGGCACCTAGAGATGTAGTCATACAGTGTTTCGGGTTTCTTTGAAGTCAGATAACACTTATATACTATTAGTTGGAACTTAATCCAACTCTGTATGCCAGTATTTAAGCATAGATAATGTAGAAGATTTTACGTAAAAAAATTCCAAGCCTCTCCTTACAGAAGCATCTGTTCTACATTTCCTGTTTCATAGATAACACACAATCCATATGAACCCCTGCATGCATGAAATGCATTCAATCTTTTTGTTTAACCACTCAGCTATTTCTGTATACCATACAGATTATGTTATAGCCCTCAAGCCACGAAGCACAAATTACTGAGTGACTGCAGTGATACTTGCTGAGATGCTAGACTGCTGACTGACTGTAACTATGTGAGACAGACAGCATCATTTCCTCTGAATCCCTTCAGGGGTTCTCCCAACAAAGGCAAATGGTTTTGAAGTTTTGCTTTCACCTGCTTGCTGCCAAGAAAGCTTGTAATAAAATCCATGTTGTTAACCCATGTTAGAGCTGGAGCCTGCAAGCCGTGAGGCAACAGTGCTTATAAATTGGACGAACTCTGCTAAGTAAACTGAATATGTGCAAGTATATGCACACCTGCAATGGATTAACCATTTTAAGGTAATTGCTCTATCAGCTTCTCTAAACTTTTATCCAAGTGAGACAGCTTAAACTTATTTCTCCTTCAAAATAGTTGTAATTAGTGTGCACAGATTCAAAACTTGAGCTTTTAAGTAGACAATTCAACTAACTTCTAATTTTCTGAGCCATCTAGGTGCTCAGATTTCTCTCAGATTTCTCTCTCTCTCTTTTTTTTTTTTTTTTTTTTTTTTTTTAAATGAGTATCTGTGAGTCCTACCATGTTGCTGAGAAAGTATTGAGGCCAGCTGATATCAAAACATGGAGGCCAATGTTTACAAAGGAAATTCTGTCACAACCCCCAAAAGAGTTATGCAGCTGGTTCTCTATGCAGCCTCCTAACAAGGTTTTCCATGATGTTTTCCACAATCATGTTTCTACTTTTGTATATAAATGCCTGATTGTAATTTGTTATTATTTTGGAAACATATTTTCCTTTAAGGCATTTTAAAAAATATAAACAGCTGATAATGTTCAATAAATATGTACCATCCAACCCAAAATCTTGCCTGACTGAAAAAAACTTCCAAAATAAGCCATGATCTGAAATATAACTCACATGGCTTGTCTTCTTTGCAGCAATGAACTGTGATTTAGAATTTCATGCATGAAAATGCAAAAATGAATGTAAACTGCACTATTAAAAAACCCAAAACAAACCAAAATATGGAAAATATTAATTGAATTCCTTGTTACAGTTGTTCTGCCATCAACAGTTTTCCTTTCCCAGTTCCAGACCTGTCATCTGTTGTCATTTTTCATGGTACATATCTAATTCATCAAACTTCAGCTCCCAGACAAAGCTAGTCAAGAAATTTCCAAGCAAACAAATTTTCACTGAAAAATACGGAAACACTGAACCCAGAAGTTTTCACAGAGGCACTTCATTTTCAACAAACTTCCACAAGATGACTGCCTGCTTTGAACCATCTCAGCTACTGGGCTTGCAAAAAAGGCTGACCATACAAATGAGTTCCCAGCTGGGTTCTTCAGGGAGCTCAGATTCCCAAAGTCAAGAGCCCCAAGAGCTCTGTCTCAAGTGTTGATTTCAGATGACTGCTTTGGCAGAAGGAGGAAAGGAGCCTTCAGTCCTGAAAGCTGACATTTGAGATGTTCTCTCAGGGCTTTCCATCACCCCACCACACACTCTGGAGACAATTTTACACTTTTAGAATACCTGTAAGACACATTCAGTCAAATGTCTGCCAACTACAAGGATTGCTCTTTTTTGTGTTATTCAGTGTTGTTTTCTTAAAAATCAAGCCAGAATGGTTACTTCTGTGGAAAAATTCAAAGTGTCTTTCATTTTTTTTTTTCCCGAGTCAATACTTAGGCTTTCTTACAGTATTAAACTTCCTTGAGAGGGAAGGTCAGTGTTGAAACGCCATTCTCCAGAGATAGTCTGACATTCAGGAAATAAGGTATTACACCATGACAAGCACAGACAGACCTCCTCATCTGAGCTGCAGCAAAAATACTCTAAGTCACAACAGTCACCATCCCTTCAAAAAGGTATGAAAATATCTCTCCAAATAATCTTTCTCTTTTTGTACTCTCCCTAGGAAAACACACCATAGAGTCAACTTTAACCATTCAAGAGACATTTATGACTAACATAAGTAATTTCAAGGCAAATGTCTTTCTTCTGTACAGCAAAGCTTCATGCAAATGTATTAAATCCATTAATCTGGCAGAGGAGATATTTCTGGTCTGTGGCCAGATGTCTGTACATTCAGATTCAGAAACTGGATATACAAAGAAAACAGATAACATGTAATTCTTCAATCTGTTAATATAAATACCACATCTATAAAACAATTGTGGGGACCTTAATTGTGTTGCAGGATCCACTATATCCCAGTAAAATGGTCCTTTGGTACCCATAAGCTATAAAACTTGCTCTTGATGTTCAGATTTAGGAAAACAAAAATTTCCCTTTAATTTTCTTGAAATCAGAGGCTCATACACACACATACAAAGATAGATCTATAGATAGATCTATAGATAGATCTATAGATAGATATTTGATAGGTAGGCTAATTTTAGAAAAACTGTCCTTCCTATCTGTTTTTTTTCTGCACTATGAATACTTGTCACAAAAGAGTTGGCACTGACTGAATCAATTCTTGTTCACAGGATATAAGCAGTAAAAAGTGATGTTTAAAAACACAGCACTGAAAATTTTTAGAGACAAAAATGCCACACAGCCCACTCTCATTTTAATATTTCTAGCATTTTAATCAAAATAATAGCAAAATTCCTAACTATAAATTTCCGTGTGGTAGCTCACTAATCCAAACCTCAGTGTTCATCTAGAAGCTAATTTTGCATGTGAACAAACAGGAAGTTATTTAAAATGTAAAACAATATTAAGAACCTTTTTAACAAATATATGATACTGATTCCATTCATACCTATTTCACATACAATGAATAGAATGCTCCCAGTATTTATGCAGAGGTAAGCACTGCTCTGAGTAAGATGCAAACATGGTAATTCATCAGACCCTTCTGACAGGTAATCTAATCTTGTATGACAGCTACTGTTTGCACAAATAAATATGATGACTGGGCCAGATTCCTTTCTCAGCAGTCCCAGTGGATGCCTAATGTGTTCCATGTATAATTTTTATGTAGATAAATTGCAGATTACATACCACCATGCCTTAAGGAAATTGAAGGGACAGCATGGAAGCAAACGACTGCCCTTTCCTGGCTTTCAGGCATCTGGGAAGCTTCTTATTCCCTAATCTTCTATGAACGTTTTCTTTTTTGTGTTTACATGACACACTGTATTATGTTATTTAAAAGCTTCACCTAGGTCTTGTGCTATTTTCCTTCCCAAACTTCAAAAGGAGTTTCATTGTAAGATCAAGTGTTTTACTGAGAGACTAACTTAAGCAAAAGACTGATTAACTTCCACAATAAACTTCATCAAGTGGCTCTTCTGTTTTTAAATGATAGGTTAAGAAAAAAGGGAAGAATTCCTGAAATATGACTTTCCTGTCATATTGAATGTGTTAAATGTCCTGCCATAAGATATTTCTAAAAGAGAGCAATAGAGCAAACTTGAATCAGTTCTGTCCCTGTATTAATAATAAATTATTAATTTATATTTGACAAACTTGTACAGTTTTCCCTGGAGCCCACATATGCATCTCCACAGATTAACTCCTCACTCTGTGGACATCCACCTCTTCCCATTTTAAATCTTGTACATGACAAAGTCATCTGGTTTTGGCAGGTTCTTGTACAAAAAGTGAGTAAAAGGGAGTTCCCAAATCATAATGAACCTCCTTTTGCCACCATTCCACTTATGATGCAATGCCTTTGTCTTAAAATATTTTTAGGTACCCTTTTCCATCCTCTTCCAAAGGAAAACCCTTAATCTATTCTCACCACTTCTCATACAGAAGAAATTCCATATCTTTGGGTCTTTCACAAAATCTTTGTGTAGTTCTTCTAATATAGTATTTATCACTCCTTAGAAGAGGGAACGAGTACTGGTACTCCCTTAGTAGAGGGAATGAAACTTAGAAGAGAATTTTCAAGGCATAAATGTACAGATTTATAACCTCATGTGACAATGATCTACCTACTTTTACCTAATAATTCCCTACACACAGTTTGCCCTCCTCTGTTTATCATTTGGAAATGTAATTTGCTGTTTGATTACCAGTATGTCTTCAAAGTCAGCCTTTGTATTTACTTCACTGATTCATTTACTGTCATCAGTAAACTTTGTCCCCTTCCCATTCACCCCTTCTCCTTGGTTATTTACAGACAAAGTTGGCCCAACACCTAGACTGTGAGGCTCTATGGCCAACCTTCCCTCTCTGAGGATACAGAAGAGCTACTTCAACTCTTTGCTTTCCATCTCCTAAGCCAGTTATTTAAAAATATGGTGGCCTTGCCCCTTATGCCATGGCAGCCGAATTGCTCTAAAAACCCTTTGAGAAGGGACCTTGTCAAACAACTTCTAGAAATCCAAACAGAGCATATCAGCTGCAGGTCCCCTGTGTAAATGCTTACAATCTTCTTCAAAGAACTAAAATAGATTTTCCAAAGCAAAATCTGCTTAAACTCTTGCTTAGTGTCAAGTATTTATTCATATGAATAATATTTTTTTAACAGAAGAATGGCAATCAATATCTTTTTGTACAAGTAGTCTGTCATTGCCATGATGTCTCCGGGAACCTCCCTTAAAAACAAACATTGCATTAATCATCTTCCACTTGTGTGACACTAATGCAGCTTTAATCATGAAACAACCTACTACAGATTACTAGCTTAGCTACTTGGGTTTTGAGATCCCTTAAAATCTCAACAAATTCACATGATTTTTACTATTCATTTTAGTGACTCATTGTATGCTGGTTCTCATAGCAATCCAATTTGAAAACATTTGATGCCGCAGTACATCTGCAAAAGAAAGGGTTCTGGTGCAGAAAAAAAGGTCTTTCAAGACGTCCCTCTTAAAAAAAACAAAACAAAACAAAACAAAACAAAACAAAACAAAACAAAACAAAACAAAACAAACAAAAAACCCAAACCAAACCAAAACAAACAAAAAACCCAAACCAAACCAAAAAAAACCCAACCAAACAAAAAAAAAACCAAACCACAACAACAACAAACCCCCCCCAAAAAACCAACAACAACAA
>VXBN01000566.1:140891-183768 GCA_013397395.1 Sinosuthora webbiana
AGGGTTTTAATTTCTTTTTGTGTGTTTCTTCACATTTGTTCCCTGAAAAAATTTTTTTTGTTGGTTGGTTTGGTTTGGCTTTTTTGTTTGTTTTTGTGTAGGAGACAGATACTACTAGGAGTGCTTCATTGGCTGACTAAAGCTTCATGATAAACTTCCCGTGTGTCTAAGTGTTTTCCAAGCTATGGTAGTAACAAAAGCTTTTTGCTACTGGAAATGCATAAAACCACAGGGGGAAAAAAGCCAAACAAACAAACAAACAAACAAAAACCCCCAACCAAACAAAATAACTTCAAGACACTTGATGAAAGTGTCACTCTGGATTACATTTGAAAGGTCTCACTTTCTCAACAGATGTAGCTGTTGAGATGTAAGATTGCACACTGTATTTTCCTGGCATATCATTTGCCTATGATAGGTTTTGTGTGGGCAAAGTCAAACTGCATTGGCCTCCCAGTATCAGTGCTCGAGAAAAGTGAATGCAGGAAGGTCTCTAATACCAAGGAGCTACCTTTCAAAATTTTGACCTAAAACATCTTTTACCATTATTTGTCAGATCAGAGACACAAGCAGGGACTAGGTATTTAATTGATTTCCAGTCTGAAACATCCTAAACAACTGCTTGAGTAAAACCTTGCCAGCTTACTAGTCCTATGGCTTCTTCTGTGGCCAGTTCATAAACAAGAAGCCAGACTAGCCACTTAAACCATCTAACCTCCTCTCAACTGTATTGCAGCAGCACGTACTTTCAAAAACCCTCAACAACATTTTGGACGAGCAGAGAAGTAAAGGTCTCCTTCAAGGTCTCCCTCACCAACTTTTCTTATATGACTTCACACTTCAGCTGCTTTACAATACATGGTTTGAATCCCAAAGTTATGACAGCAATTTTCAAATGACAATAAAAGAACAAAAAAATCCCCATCTCCAATATTGTAGATATGTCAAGCTGCTCAGACAAAACATGAAACCATTGCAGCTGTAACACATCAGCTGCAATCAATACAGGACACTCACCAAAACTGTCAAAATCTTGTTTTTCCCCTTCTGACAGCCCTGTGTGCCTCTGAATGTATACAGGTACCTGTCTGTCAAATGCCTCAGTGTTCACTGTTTCTGTGAAAATTATAGTTATTTGTAGTCCTTACATGCAGAATGTTGGTCTCTGCTCAGCGCTCAAATGAGTGTCAGAAACCTTGGCTTGTCTCTACTGATGCATGCTACTGTGCAGGTTTTCAAGAGCCATGATATCAACCTGCATGACTCTGTCTGTGAATCAGCTGAAAGTGATAACACTTTGCTCTTATCAGTTGTATCCCCAGCTTGTAGACACAATGGAGAAATTATTTGATGATTTATTTCTCGTTGTTTGCCATCAGTACCTCTGTAGTGCCAACACTGCCACTGAGAGCAGAATTCAGATGCCCTCACTCCTACCACACACAGCCTTATCCTCCAAATACGTCCAGCTTGCTTGATCAGTGTAGAGAACAAACATCAAGGGAAAGAGTTTAGAAACTGCTCCTAAATTTGCTGAGAGAGAGAGAAAGTAAGACAGGAAGTGATTTCTAAGCAGAGATCCATTGTCTCAGATTTTACCCAGAAGCTGATATTTCCATTTGATCTGTCCACTACCAGATATGAGTGATAGGCTTCCTTTTATGATAGACACTGCAAAATCTTTAGTTGCTCACTATTGTGTGATTCACTCATTTACTATCTACTGACAGTTTAAAGCAGTACAAGGGGCTGCCAAGCACAATACATAACTGATGCATGAAGCAGCTCTTCTTCTCATTCAGAACTATAACCAAAAGATGACAAAGTAATCCTTATTAGCAGTGAGACCCTGATATTGCAAACCCTCTGTGCACAGAAGTTGTCATAGAGGGGGCTAATTCCCATGGGCAACTTTCAGCACACGTCAGGTAAAAAGCATCAGGAAAACGATATAGCTCATCTCCAGCCTCTAGTAGGTAGCAATGGTACATGGTAGCTACATGGTAGAAATCTCTGGTCAGTACTGAAACAGAAAAATTCTCACATCCCAGTTTGAAGTTGCAAAAAAATTTTTTCACCTGCATATTTTTTATACACCCACCACCTCCTTACAGAAGATTCATCTTTTTCTTGTCAGAGAAAATTAAGGATTAGGCTAGATAATTAGAACTAATTTCATCTTCATCCAAGGAACATTAAAATACCACCTCTTCCAAGACTGCAGACTGTCCTCATCTTACATAACCTGTGACATGTATATCTACTGTTATGTTTCTCAGAAAACTTTTTTATGTTAGCAGGGTGACAAGTGAAAACACAAAGAAGGGAGACTTTTTTATAGTATTACAAAAAAATTTCTTTATACCTGTTATGTACAATGGATATCTATTAAGATTGAAAGACACAACATTATGAAAAAGTCCCTCTAAAACAAAAAAAAAGGAAATTATTATAAATGAACAATGAATAATGTGAAATCAACAACTAGTCAGACAAAACAGGTGTCTCCCAAACAACAAAAAATATCACAACTTTATATCACATAAGGAGAAAAAAATTCAATCAATCTTTCTCACAGATTAGAAATTTACTAGGATTACATGACTGAAGGAAAGAGGCAGTCATATAAAATAAAGTCATCATTACTTTTCAAAATGATGTATTTCCATGACTTGCAAAGCTTTACGGTTGCAAGGAGCACATATCTTTTTGAATAGTCCCATTACATTTAACAGACTGTTCATAGGAATATTTTCAGAAGAAGGCCCTATAATTATTTCAAAATAAAACTATTTTACTCACAGGAAGCTATATGGAAAATTGCGTTTAAAATGCCTCAAAATCCCCAAATATTTTATTTGTAGTGAATTTCCAATTCACAATGGTCATCACAGTAGCCCCAAGATTTCTACTCAATTAGTGAATGCTCCATCAATCATTCATTGATATTTGACATTTAATAAATGTTTTATTGTGTTTAAAGCACATGTTTCTATGATGTTTAAGTATTTAACATTAATAGGTTTGCCAACAATTGATTTCTTTCAAACTGTTAATAATCAGGTCTGTCATCAAATAAATCACCGGAAATAAAATGAGAGATTTGGCCAATTTCCTAACACATCTTCACCCCGTTACATGACCCCAAGAAGATCGTGTGCATCTGTGAGGCAACTGTGTGGTTGAAAGAAATCTATTTATCCATTCTGCTGTCATTTTCAGAAACAAATACACTAGAGACTCCTTAACTACAGGGGTCTCTCACTTTTAATGGTGACAGCTCTGTGGCCCTCACTGAAGCAGTGTCTGTGGAGGAACAGAAGAAATTTCTAAAAGTTCGACTACTGTGTTCTACCAGTAAACCTCTGAGGCACCAAGAAAAACACAAAAGGATTGTCAGTGACAGGTCTGAGACAGAAAAAAAAGGTTTGAAATATAAGAGGTGATAAAAAGAAAACCCTGCACAGGTATGTCACCCCTAGTCAGATAAAAATATCAGCAGAATGAATGATAAAGCAAGATTTGAAAAGCTGCTGTTTCTGTGAGAAATCAAATTAATTTATTTTTACTGGAAACCTCACATTTCAGTTTGTTGCAACTTACAGTATTAAAAGCCCACCATGGCTACAAGCTCAGCAATAAGAGTGAGAAATAGTTCAGAGAAGTAGTAGGCTTAACAAACTCTGTGGCTCCTGGTTTTGCACAAATTTCACCTACTGTGTATCAAAGAGATGACATGTTTCATTCAAGTGGCTGTTCAAAAGATGGCAAAATTTAATTTGTCCTAAAGGTGCTATAAAGAATGTATAGACATAAATAATATCAGGGATTAAATGGCTTGATATTTATTAGATGCCAGTTGCAGGCTTTTAATGAAAGATGTGAAAATTTAAAATGTTAGGTCTGTGACCTTTTGATATATCTGAGACAATATTGTATAAATATCCAGAGTTCCACATCCTCAATAGGCACACTTCCCAGTTTACAGACTGACATATTTCATATTGTCAGTCTCTGTACAGATAAGATTAATGTTTTAAGAACTAAATGAGAGTAAAGTAAAACAAAAATGGTCAAAGACTTTTCTCTACTTAACAACAATTCTAATTTCAACCAAAAATAATTTTAGATTTTAGTTCTTAGAAGAGATACCAAACTTTACACACTTGACAAGCAAGAAAAACCCAATCAAAAGGAATAGATGGAACATTGCTCTGCTTGCAGCAAGTTTGGTGGTAATTTAAGTGTGACTAAAGACTTCTCTCTACTCTGAAGGGTTTTCTCTACTCTGAAGTGAGACTAAGAGCAGAAGAGAGGGTTTTTAGTGTACACTGCATTATGATAATTCTTAATCTACCTAAAGGCCATTGCAGCAAATGTCATTACAGGAACTGAAGTTCCTGTAAGAGCATGGGATGTGAACTTCCCCCAGGGTCAATACATGGGGAAGGAAGGGAAATGACAGAATAAGGAAAACTCTTGGGCAGTTAATCTGCTTTGATATAGAACAGTGGCTCTTGGCTCACTGGTAATTCATACACACACAGGGGAGCCCACAGACTAACCTTCTCCATCTTCCTATCCTCTGTCCTACCTCAAAGGTACGCTAAGCCTGACAATGTTGCTTAAATAAATGGGGAGGAAATGTTGACTCCCTCTATGGCAGGGAGACCTCAGCAAACGGGAGAGCTGGGTTATCAACTATATGGAGTTACACAAGGGAAAGTGCTGGATTCTCCACCTGGGATGGGGCAACCCTGGATCTGTGGACAGATGAGGGAACAAGATCCTGGAGAGCAGTGCTACAGAAAGGGACCTTGGGCTCCTGGTGAATGGTAAGTTAAACATGAGCCCTGGCAGTCAGGAAGGCCAACCATGATGTCTGGGGGATATTATACCCGGCATCATCAGCCAGGCAAGGGAGGGGATTGTGCTGCTATGTTTTGCACTGGAGCAGCCTCACTTGAGTCTGGGAGGCAGTTTTGGGTGCCTCAATGTAGGAAAGATCTACAGCTATTAGAGAGAGTCCAAAAAGAGGGCTACAACTCCTGATCATCTTACCTGTGTCAATTGTTTCTATGTCCAGTGAACCAGGAACTACCCATGGGCAGAGCTAGGAGCTGCTGCCAGGGTGTATCCTTCTAAATAGTTTTGTTTCCAATAAATTTCACCTTCTCTGAATTCGTCTTCTGAATGAACTTGGATTTGATTCTGGTGAAGAACATTTAGGGGGTTTTTTGCCAGTAATATTAAATAGAGAACAATCTCTCACTTAATGTAATTCTTGAGCACTTGGGTATCTGTAGAGTCCAAATTAAACAAACCAAGCTTTTCTTGCACCTGTGTTAATTTAGTTTTATCTGAAACTAACTACTTTTCATCAGTGTACTTATATTTGTACACTACTAATATAACAACCATGAGAGGTTTTAATAAAACACCTGTGTAAGTGTGTTGACACTTACAGGATTATGACAAAACCAACACACATGATCCATGGACAGAGTAGATTGCCATACAAAATAGAAAATATTATCCACAGCCAGAGGGTTTTAGCTAAAAGTAAAGCAATATTTATAATGTGGAGACACTCTGAAATCTGCAGGCAAAGCATACACAATAAATATGCTAGTGAGAGTTTCAGTACCTGCGAAGATCACTGTGAGTACATTATTTAAAAAATGAAAAATACCAACAATTCTTTATTATACTGGGTGTCTGTAACTGGGCAAAAATAACATTTTCAATGGGAAAAGCCCCCTATTTTTGAGTATAGATAGAACAGAATGGAAAGAAATAGTCTAGATTAGAATAGACCAGAATTTAAAGTGACCTATAACAATCTTCTATTACCATCTGAAGGATTCAGAACTCGTCAAAAGGTCAGGTATGTTATTAAGGACATTGTCTAAATTCCTCTTAGACATTGACAGACACTGGACATTCACCACCTTTCTAGGAAGCCTGTTCCAGTGCCTCACCCTTTTATGGGTAAAGAAATGCTTCCCAAGATCAACTCTGAACCTTCTTAGTTCAGCTTTGAATTGTTCCTTCATGTCCTGTCACTGGATGCCTGGGAGAAGAGATCTGCACCGCTACAGTAACATTGGTTTATCTTGTTTAACTCAGTTCTCAATATACCAGGGCAAACAAGCAGCCTGGAAATGGCAGACAGGGGGATGGGGGGTATGCCTTCAAAACTCATTCCAGTTTGGTTTCCTTTGCAGCAAAATCTCCAGTATCTCAGAAGCAGGTTTCTCTCATGTCCTACAAAGGCTTTTTTGGTCTGTATTAATTGTTTTCAATGTACTAAAGTACTTTTACAAGGTGTCTGAACACAGTGATCCTTGCCTACATTTATTTAGCTTTGTAATTTTTCTTTGCAGCCTCAGTACAGTCCTACTGATCATATCCTACTGGAAAATCCTCAATCAAACACTGTTTGATACAGGCAAAGCTAGCATGGAAAAGACCCTGGAATGGGATTCTTACAGTTAGGGATATCCTCTGGGCTGAAATCTAAACCTCTGGGCAGCTATGATTTTGCCTTCAGTTGTGGTAACTTGCAAAATTATGCTACAGATGAAAAAGCAAATTTCCCTTTGTTAGTCATGCTGATGACAAAACAGAAATCATGTGAGTGGTCATGTGAGACAAATGTGCCTCCACACAACGTCCTTTGCATATGTGCACTAAATAGGTGATCTAAGGAAGTGAAGCGCCTCAGTCGAAGCTGCCTCAGTCGAAGCTGCCTCAGCCCAAGCTGCCAAGGAGAGGATATGAAACAGTCTTGACCCTGCAACCAAGGTGGTGAGCTTGACAAGCCTCACTGAAGCTCCATTTTAGCCTCCGCAACGTAATTGCATTTGCACAGAACTGAAGCATGGGCAGGGGAATTGTAAGACAGGTTCAAAGCAGAGCCTGCATGCACATATGAGCTTAGGAACTGAGGTAATTGTGCTTTCTTATTAGAAATTTGGCCTTAGAAACCATTCATTTTTTCTGTTCCCAAACAAATTCATAGACATCTCCTTACTTTCTATTCTTTCTGCCCATGGATTAGAAATAAATCTGTCAAGATTTCTCTGAGGATTAATAGGTCTTAGCATAAAATTATTTGATTTGTTTTTTGATGTTATGCTTTATTTGTGAAAGTCCATACAAACATGGAAGTACCTGGATCCTTGCACAGAAAGTATTCATCTGAGTACCTAAAACAACTCTCTGTTGTGGTCTTGTTTGCAAAAGTTTCAGTCTACCAAAGAAAACCAGTGTGAATTTGATGGCTTGTAATCCAAAGTGAACAA
Organism: Sinosuthora webbiana; assembly: GCA_013397395.1. Lineage (NCBI taxonomy): Eukaryota > Metazoa > Chordata > Aves > Passeriformes > Sylviidae > Sinosuthora > Sinosuthora webbiana. Next base: position 148,199 of record VXBN01000566.1, read on the forward strand.
TGAATACTTCTGTATGGCTAAAGAGTACAGAGACTGCATCTGAAAACTATTAACTGATGATGTTTATTGGCCAGTAGCTGTTTCAGTCACAGTAGCTGTGATGAATTTTATGTCTAAGAGTAGTGCAACAGTAAATTGGTATTATTCTAAATGAAGAATTCAAGAAGTTTCTTTTCACTATTCAATCAACAAATTACCAGTTCATGACAATGATTTCATAGTGACATCGTTTTGATAAGTTTCATCCAAATCAGAACCTAATTTCAGAAATAGGAATTTTTGATGTTTCAATAAAGTTAAGAACCTGTTCTTCAGGTAGGTTGCAAAATATATGTCTTTGTTAGCCAAAGACGTCTTTCAGCAGAAGAGCGAAATGAAATCACATTGACAAGATACAAATCTGGATTTCCTTCATCAGGGTTTTTTTTATCATTTATAGACAACCTTAAGGAAGTATGAAAACATTTAATATACAATTCTTCCTGTTAAATGCCCACTTGGAAAGCATACTGAAAACATGGTTTACTGAGGAGGAAAAAAAAATGAAGCCAGGTTTACAGGTGGCATTAATGAGAATAACCTGCTAACGCTGCTGTCATAGACACACATTTAGAAGTACTTTTTATTCAGATTGTCTCTGCAAATCCTTTCAAAAACTTTCAGGCTTCTATAGCCTGACTGCTATAAAGTCAGGCTTTCAGCAGGCCCAGAAAAAGCAGTCAGAAAATATTTTTCAATCCTTGATGATGACCTGTTATTGCAAAATTACTTGAAACTGCTTGAAAGGGGCTGAAGCTTCCAGTTCAAATTCTGTGCTTCCAGAGGTTGGGGAGTCCTGATGCAAACTGATGTCTGTGAACACATCTGTGACTTTTGCTGCACACTGCTGTAATGCATGTGGTACTTTTTGTTACTATGAATTAAGACTGTTAGTTATGTTTAGCACCATGCTTTGCAGCTGAAGTAAACACAAAATGTCACTGCTGAGTAGTCATGGCAATTTCTTTTTCATAGTAAATATATAAAATAAAGAAGGTCAAGACAAAATCTGGAGACAGTATCTTGAAAACTGTAGAAAAATAATTCGGAGTTCTACCTTCTTTGGCTATCTGAAAAACAGTCTCCTGCTGGTTTAAGGTTTTGGCTCAACCAGGGAAGACTGCTCAGTTTCTCTGTACTGCTACCAACTCAGACAATAGTTTTGGTAACTTTTGTCGCTGAGAGAAGAGCTGTGGTCTGTAAAAAGTACCAGAGTGCCTTTTCCTAACACACAAAGGGATGTTCCAAGTTAACTTATTATATTAAACAAGCATTTAGTTTGGCTTCTCCAGCATTCTTTGTGAATTAAAGTGTGTTTGACCAGCAAGGTTTCAGACTTCAAGTGGCTTAGCCCATTTTTCTACTTATTCCACAATTATTATTAGCAATTTGCTAATATTTATAGTAGCAAGAGAAGAACTGAGATTTTAAAAAGAAGTGGGGGAGAAATAGATGCTCAAGCTTCACAAGTTCCAGTTTAATACAGATCAAAAAGAGTTTGGTATCATGGTATCATGGAATAATTTGGGTTGGAAGGGAGTTTAAAGATTATCCAGTTCCAATGCCCCTGGCATGGGCAGGGACAGTTTCCACTACCCCAGATTGCTCAAAGCCCCGTCTGGCCTGGCCTTGAACACCTCCAGGTCATCCGCAGCTTCCCTGGGCAACCTGTGCCAGGGCCTCATCACCCTCAGAAGAATTTCTTCCTAACATCTAATGTAAACCTGCTCTCTTTCAGAGTGAAGCCATCCCTCCTTGTCCTGTCACTACATGCCCTTGTAAATAGTCTCTCCATCTTTTGTGTAGAATCCCTTCAGGTAGTGGAAGGCTACAATCAGTTCACAACAAAGATTTCTCTGTTCCAGGCTGAACAATCNCCCCAGATTGCTCAAAGCCCCGTCTGGCCTGGCCTTGAACACCTCCAGGTCATCCGCAGCTTCCCTGGGCAACCTGTGCCAGGGCCTCATCACCCTCAGAAGAATTTCTTCCTAACATCTAATGTAAACCTGCTCTCTTTCAGAGTGAAGCCATCCCTCCTTGTCCTGTCACTACATGCCCTTGTAAATAGTCTCTCCATCTTTTGTGTAGAATCCCTTCAGGTAGTGGAAGGCTACAATCAGTTCACAACAAAGATTTCTCTGTTCCAGGCTGAACAATCCCGATTGTCTCAGCCTATATCCTCCTTACAGCAAAATATATACAACTATGCTAGTCACTATATGAAATTATCATACAAAGTCAGAAGTTCAAGTATTTATAGATTCATACAGATATTCAGAAAAGAGATTATAGACAGCAGTACTCTTTGAGTCAACAATGTGCCTTGTTGGCACAACATGGAAACCAGGAGGGCCAACCCTGTCCTGGGGGCATCAAGCATGGCATTGCCAGCTAGGCAAGGGAGGGGATTGTCCTGCTCTGCTCTGTTCTGGGCTGAGGCAGCCTTATGTCTAGTGCTGGGGACAGTTCTCGGTGCCACACAATGAAAAGACATTAGAGGTCAGAGACTGTCCAAAGAAGGGACACAGAGATGGTGAAGCCATATAAGGAGTGGTTGAGGGTCCTTGGCCTGTTCAGCCTGGAGGAGACTGAGGGGAGACCTCATTGGAGTCTGCGACTTTCTCATTGGAAGGGGAAGATGAGGGGCAGACACTGATCTCTTCTCTGTGGTGCCCAGTGACAGGACCCAAGGGAATTGCCTAGAGTTCTGCCAGGGAAGGTTTAGGTATCAGGTAAAGGTTCTTGATCTGGAGGGTGTTTGGGCACTGGAACAGGCTCCCCAGGGAAGTGGTCACAGCACCAGCCTGACAGAGTGCAAGAAGTGTTTGGACAATGCTCCCCGGCACATAGTGGGACTCCTGGGGTGTCTTATGCACGGCCAGAAACTGGATCAATTATCCTGGTGGATCGGCATATTTTATGACTCTATGATTGAGAGAGCCATAAAATATTTTCAACTCAAACCGATATAAAGTTAGATTTTAAGTTTTCTCCATCACCTGTGAGTGAACTTGTGTTTATTTCAGTGGACTTTAAGAAGTCCAAGCTTGTAGCTTGGTCTATGCTAGAAATTATGGTTCCCATTACATAAAGAAGATAGCAACTTAGAAATGCAAGACTTAAAATAATAATTAACTCTGAAAGATTATACACAGATGTTTGTGCATTCCATCTTTTTAAAAGAAATAAAAAAAAAGATAAGTGTGAAATAGTTAGTGTAGATTTTTGTCAATAATTAAGAAAACAACTGATCCCCTCTTCATCCTACATGGGAATGCTTGTCAATCAATTCAAAAAAATATCAAAGGTATTCATTTTCTCATAAAATATGCTTTTTTATTTTATTTTAAAAGAAAGAGAAAAATCAATTTTGGTTTGAAAGACACATTAAAAATGTAAGCCCAAGAGTATGGAATACAAGATTGTAACTCCTAACATTTTGTTTTCCTCATCTATCAGAAGAAATCAAATTAAACCAGTTTGCCTCTAGGGTTTAAAACATCATTACAATTCGTCTAAATAATGAAGTTAAAATTAACAGAAAGAAGGCAAAATTTAAAATAAAAAAACAACGACCAACCCTCAACCAAAAGCCTTTTCCCCTGCCACCACATGGGTTAATACAAGAAAAATGGATAAAATTGTATTTGCTAGATATATTTAAAATGAACTTTGAGGTATCAAAAGAACAGATGTCACTGGATTAATGAAACACAAGATTGTGTATACATTCTTCAGATACATTTTCAAAAGCAGTAAAAGTGTGTTTCCCAAACAAGACACAAAGAATACAAAATATAAGAACTAAGATATAAAGCTTTGTAATAATTGTGTTAATAACCATACTTGCTCTGAAAATATCTGGCTCAAATTAAGCCTTTTTATTTATTTATCTATTGCAGTCTGGCTCACTGCAACCCCGAGTCTGGTCCAGCTGAGGTGGGAATGATGGAGTTGCCCGAAAAACAACGAACTTGAATAGTGAAAATAAAAAATGCAGAAACTGCACAATCTGAGGGGCAAGATCCAAAGACTCCAGGGCATGGTGAACATAGCAATATATAGGCGTATCTGAGGGCACAGGTCCAATCCTGAACACGGACTAGGAACATGACCTTGTATGTGACAGGTACCGAACCAGCTGAGAACAAGAACCAGAAATGGCCTATTATGGGATAATTCCATTAACGTGCCAACTCCCATGGCTACACTCTTCTCACCATAATCTAACTAGATGTCTCCCTTTCAGTATCCTGCTTCCCATGGTCTCAGGTTGAAGCCTCCTGCATAAGCCACTGAGGCTAAACCACTACTCATCCCAGCCAGTTTGGTTCCCATGTTTATCTGCAGAGAAATTATAGTGCAGAGGTCAATAAGGGCATCTAATCTACCCAGACCCCCCAGAAATTCTTTAATGAGTTTACTTGCATTCACTGACCTTGATCATAAACCGTGCTAAGAGCTTTCAATTCCTCCAGTGTATGAGAGGCACCATACAGCACTAAGTCTACTAATTAAGCTTATTAGGAATGTTTTAGATCACAAATTAAGACCTTTAGGAGACAAAGGTTGTCATGTCCTAGCTATAACAATGATACTGACAATATTGGACAGTGCTGTAAAGCAGAATAAAGAGAGAGGGTGCTGGTTGTTCCTCCAGCTGTCAGGAAAGATCCCCATCTCGCTAGCATTTTACCTGGACTGACTTCAATTTTTGTAGCATCGAATCATTGTGTACCCATTTTAAACATTCTGCATGCTTTAAATAGACCTGTGGAAAAAACCACACATGTACACTCTGCCTTGTTGAAGAGTGTAAACAGAAAGGAGTCTGACTCTAGGAGGTATTTCCACTTGCCCTTCTGCCCTTGCAGCCTAGAACAATTTTTGTCAGCTACAGCAAAACCAGCAGGGATGACAAAAGTAGAAGTTTATATTTGTGGGAGGGAAATTGCCCTCTTGCAAGTTTCTCCACAGATTCTTTCTGCCTGAGAGTTGCAGGGTTACAAAGTGACTGAGTCAGCCCAGCTAAATCTGAAATTACAAACTCCAGAGAGGGGCATGTTATAGACAAGACAACACCAGGGGCAATCACTGTTACTGCAGTGCACTTTCTATGCTTCCTTTTCATTTTGCAGCAATGCCATATACAGAAGCAACACAAAAAGCTTGAGTTTAACCCCAATGGAAAAACACAGAGATCTACAAAGCTTTGCAGTCATCAGTGCAAGTGCTTGTTTTGTTATCACTTCCTCACTCTGATTATCCTGCCGTGCTATGCCATTAAAGACTGTGGCCAGTCTTCACACTTATTTGCCTGCTTCACACCTCTTTCCTGCATATGACCTTACTTTCTTTTCAAGTCTCTTTGTAACAACAGTTCTTTTCACTATGCAGGACAGATACCATCTCTGCGGATTTTCTTGCCTCAGAATTGTTTGGATGCTACAAGCTTATGTGTGTAAAAAAAAAAACCAAACAAAAACAAACCAAAAAACCAAAACCAAACCAAAACAAACAAAAAACAAAAAAAACCCCAACCCCCCCCAAAACAAACAAACAAAAAAAAACAAAAAACCAAAACAACAAAAAACAAACAAACAAACAAAAACCCCAAAAAACCCACCCTAAAAAAACCCTAACAATTTTTATGAAAGAATAATCCATGCAGTCTATTAACACCATGGGACCACATTAGGAAATTGCTGAGTTGAATTGCTGAAGACCAGAAAAATAATCTGGGTGAGAATTTTTACACCTATTCCTTATAGTCTTCTGCATTCATAAGTGACTGGCTACTCTCTGAAACAGGATAAATTGCAGGATGCGCCCTCAATTTGACTGGGGCTAGTTGCTTTTCTTTTTGCCTGTAACTTTTTGAATTGTTGCTTACTGTTACTAATGAAAGCAGAATTAAGATAAGTGAAAACTTCAGCTGCAAACTGTGTCCATAAATGATCACAGTTAAATTTGTCATCCCTGGCTAGCAGTTTAGGTATAATACTATCATTCCTTTTGCAGAGACATGAAGTGCTTCGCAACTGTAAGGTTTACTTTAGTGATACATATGCCCAACAACTACAAGGGACCCGAATCTGATACTCACATCTCAGTGTCATTATACTACAAACAAAAAATATGACTGTAAATTTGTTGTTGTTGTTCACTGAGGTGAATGTCTAATTTTTCTCTTCTGAATCCCCCTAGAAACTGAAAATAAAACTTCAAGAAAGACAGATCACAGGCTTAGCCAGTTCCCCTCTTGAGAAGGTGGGCAGGTTCAAATGGGCCTCCTTGAAATGTCTGCCATCCTCTTAGATTCTCTCTTTGTTCACAGTACTTCTAACACCTTCGTGGTTTCTTTCACAAAGTGAATGTTTGGAAGAGATCTGCAAATCAATTAAATATCTAGGAGTATTAAAAACTGTTGCATTTTAAAAAGTCTAATCTGCCTTTTTTTTCTTTTTAAATTAATATACAACTTTTCTGGCATTTTCAGCTTTACAAAAGTAAATTGGGAACTTCTTTTCTCTGATTAGTTTTTTTCAAATTATTTTTTTCTAATCCGTGTTGCCTACAGCAAAATACTACCTGAAAGATCTCAGAGGCATAGCAGAGACCAAGATATAAGACAGGAGAGTATATATCAGTGGACTGAGAGGCTGGGTTTTGGTGGGACTACCATAATGCACAGAGATGTCCCTACAGCTCAGGTACTCATGGGCAGTAAATATCCAGTGTATTGGTCTTTGCAACTGTTCGGCAACATTGCAAGAGCAGAAATTCTTAGTAAATAGAAAAAAGGGCTTCACATTTCGAACACTGTGTCAGTAGTGCTCATTCTAATCGCAAAACGAAAAAAACGTTGCTTCATATTTACCAAACTTTGCTAAGTGGATCAGCATGATTCTGTCACAATTTTCCACTAACTTCATACTCACATTTTAAGTATCTAAAAGGAGAAAGAAAGGATACACCCCATGACTGCAGGGAATTGTAATTTTCAACAGAAACACCACTTATTAATTTCGTTCATTTTTTCCCCAGCAGTTACGCATGACAAATAAAGCAACAGCAGTGTGTGGATCTCTTTCATGGCAACTAGTTTATTGCTGTCAACTACTTTGAAATGTTGGAATGGTACTTCTAAATTTATTACCAAAATAATTAAGGACATATATAAAACTAATGAGAAGTGATGCTGTTCTGAACACTTCAAAACATAAACCTATAATTCTTTATTAGAATCACAGAATCTATTAGGTTAGAAATGATCCCTGAGGTCATCAAGTCCAGCCTATGATCGAATGCCACCATGTCAACTAGACCAAGGCATTGACTGCCACATCCAGTCTTCTCTTAACCACCCCTGGGGATAGTGACTTCCTCTCCTCCCTGGGCAGCCCATTCCAATGTCTAATTTCCCTTCCCAGGAAGGAATTTCTCCTAAATGCCTGACCTAAATCTCACCTGGTCCAGTTTGAGATTATGTCTTCTCATCCTCTCTCTAGATCCCAGGGAGAAGAGATCAATCCTCACCAGGCTACAGTCTTCTTCCAGGTAGCTGTGGAGAACAATAAGGTCACCTTGACCCTCCTTTTCTTCCTCAGCTGCACCTCAACAGACTTGGGCTCCAGACCCTTCCCCAGCTCTGTTTCTTTTTCTGAACTCTCTCCAGCATCAACATCCTTCCAGAATTTAAGGGCCCAGAATTTGACACAGGATTCTAGTTGTGACCCCACTGGCATTCAGTACAGGCAAAGAATCCTTTCCTTGGTTCTGCTACCCCACTATTTCTGACGTGGGCCAGGACACCCTTTGCCTTCTTGATCACCTGGGCACAGCTGACTTGTGTTCAGACGCTGTTGACCAGCACCCACATGTCCTTTTCTAATGAGCAGCTTTCCAGCCTCTCTGTCCCAGCCTGTGAAGCTGCAGGAGTTGTTGTGGCCTGGGGTTATTTTTATCCTGACATTTCTCTCGTCAGTATTATCATTGATGACCTGCACCACCACGAGTAGATAGTAATCAGTGGGCTGGATTAGTCCAGAGAGTCTTATAGTAGTACCCCTTACTCCAGGGAGGTATCAGACTTCCCTGTGGGTTGGGTCTGGTCAGCACAGAGGGCCCTCAGTTCCATCAGAAGGGAATCACCCACTACAACCTTCTTTTCCTGTTACCAGTAGTAATGGTCCATCTGATTGCCTGTGCTAATCTGGGAGACCCCTTGGACCTTCTTCTCCATTGTAATCTGCCTGACCTCCAAGGTCCAGGGCCTCATATCTATTTTCTAAAGGTTCCTGGGAAGGCAAGGGACGCTGGGAAGGGATTCTTTTACCTCTGTGAGTGGGGACCTGTCTCCATTCACCACCATCTTTCAGGTCTCTTCCTTCAGTCTGATGGCAAGAGGGTCAGAGCTCCTCCAGTCCATGCTGAGTTTACATCCACTGCATTTCTCTCAGGGCTGGAAGGGTGTGACTTCACCATCATCTTTCTCACCCCCTGACACTCCTCAGTCTCTCCACCTCCTCTTTAAGCTCTGCCACCGGGCAGAGCAGATCATCTTCTATTCACACTGCACAGAGGTGTCCTTTCCATTGTCTTCCAGTGCTAAAACTGGACTTGAACACTTCCTGCAGCAACAGACCTGGGCAGCTGCTGCTTCTTGGAGAGCTCTGCCTGGGTCACTGAGCTCCCACTAGCAAAGGCTTTCAAACATCTGTAAACACTGCTGGGTCTATTTGAGTCAGTTCCAAAGGCAGAGGGCACACAGCATCCCTTGTAATGGTTCTTCTGGTATGAACAGATGTTTGATTGGTGGAAAAGTGACATACTCAAGTCTTCCAGAAAAGCTGTATCCAGAATAATTCACCTTCAACATAAACAGTTAAATATGCAGAATAGAATAAAACCAAGTAATCAGCCAACCAATATTTTTGCTTCAGCAGGCTTTGGGTTTTCTCCAGGCTACCAGAAGTGAGGGAGATGCTGGTGCAGGAAGGAAGCCATTCCCACATAATTACTGAAACCTGGACTCTGTATGACCCAATGTTGTTTCAGAATATCTAGTTGCTGTAGAATATCTACATTTCTAATCTTAGGAGAGCAGGGTGCTCTGTTTGACTGGTAGCTGGCTCAGCATGACAACAATTCTGACTTGAGTGCATAAAAGCTATTGTAAAATAAATATCCAATAGCTTTGATTTGATAGCTATGCTGCCCATGTATAAAATGACCAATGTTCTGTCTTTACACTCTCAGAAAAAAAAAAAAAAAAAGTTAATGCATAATAACCAAGGGCCTGCTTAATGAAACAGAACTGATTATTCAGTGAAAATTTACTTTTCTTATTAACAAACCCAAAGAAATACAAGCTCTGCTTTATAATACAGCCATGATCTCAGACATAATATTTTAAAACATTATATATACTACAGTTCAACACCTTCCAAGAAGCAGTAGTAGTCTTTTGTGTAACAGTAGCAGCAACCACTGTGGCAAAAATGTTTCAATGTTTCTGTTTCAGACTTGGAAAGGGCTTGTATTTCGGGTTTCTTCTCCACTGGAATGCTCACCCAGTGATGATGCCAATTTTTGGGTTTGTTTTTTTTTTCTCGAGATTTAGGTGGTGGTTCGAGTGGGCCTTTTTTGTCCTCTGAAGGCCCCAAGCCAGACGCGAGAAAAAAGTGGAGTTTTCAAGGTCTTTTTCTCTTTGGTTTCTTGTGTTGTTTATTATTTTCTTATCTTACAATTTTCTCTGTGCTCAGCCGAGATGTTCACAGCTGCTTGGACACAGGACGACCCCCTTATCTTACAATGTTCTCTGTGCCCGGCCGAGATGTTCGCAGCTGCTCAGACACGAGGCGACTCCCCTTGTGATGGGAGGTCGCTGCCTTTTGTACAGATAACTACGTGTACATTATTTACAATTATGTCCCAATGCCTATTACTTATGCTAAAGGGGTCAACTTTACTCTGACCCAATCTCCTTTAACTACTTTGTGCCACTGTCACCAGAAGATGGAGGCCAGGGGAGAAGAAGGAAGAACTCAGGGCAACACCCTAAATCCTCCATCTTTTTCCCCATGCACTTACATACTAAGAATCCTAAAACTACAAAATTTTCCACCTTATGACACATTACACTATTGTTTGTCACATCTTTGTCACTTGTAATTCTTCTCTCAGTGTTAGAAGCTTTTTCCATGGACTGAAGTCAAAGATGGTGTCTCTCTGGGCTCTGTGCCAGGGTCTACAACCCCCTGTACAGATTCCAGATGCCCCTGTACAGATCTCAAACCCTCTTGCTCGGGTCCCAGACCTCTCTGCTGAGGTCTGTGGCCTCCCAGGGCGCCCAAAGGAATGCCCTGGACTCCAACACTTCTACGCCTAAAAGCCTCTACTTTCTTCTGGTTATATTGTTCTTTCTAATAAAATATTTTTCCCTGGAAGTCTCACCTGCTCTGTAAGTCTTTTTTGTTATTGGTCTTGCAGATTTTAATCTACATTTTCAATTCAAAATGTCAGGTCAATCACAGCATGATAAAAAAGACAAAAGAAGGCAAAGAAAGGTAGCAAGAATGGTCCCCATCTACATGTTATTTGGAGTCTTAAAGGTGACATATATACATTTGTACATATCATGTATGTATATTAAAAAATGTGACTTAACTTCTGAAATCCTTGATCCTGTGGGCAAGAAGAGTGGGAAAAAAGAAGTACTTATAGTTAGTGGGACAAAATAATTGAATCCAGTGAAATGTGAGAGGTCTTACTGCTTTCCACTGCTCACTGATATATTTATTTTATTATAAATGGCCAGAAACCATGAAAAAAACTTTACTGCACGATATTGTGATTGTTCATAAAGAGAGACTATTCTTTATTTTCTAATCTGCAGAGGGTAAACCTGACATAAAAATCAACATGTCTGTATTCAGTTGTTTAATCCACTGACTTACATTTAGAAAATATAAAAATTTAGAAATACCAGAAAGGAGTAATAATGGTGTTTATTTTGCTACACATGAATAATTTTTGAATGTGCATGAGAGTCTGATATGCTTTTGATTTTTCATTCATCACTGGGGATTTTAGAGCTTTTCATTGCACCATTGTTTTCAATCTCAGCAGAAACACTGAAATAAATTATCTGCCTTTAAAGTATGAAGTATTTGCAATGCTACTTATGATTGTATTAAGCAAAAATGTAGGGATTTTTTCCCCTGAATAAATTGAGGTATGTGATCAGTAGGTAAGTGAGAGAAAATCAGTCAAAGAAGGAAAAAAACAGGAAGAAAAATTCCTAAAGTTCCCAGAGTCCCTCCTCAGTCTACATCAAGTATAAATTTTTAAAAATAAGGAAAGTTTGTAAATTTATCTAAAAACATCAAATTGAGTGCAATTTGGTCAATATTAATTTGATTGATACCACATTTCTCTGTATCTGAGTTATTTATGCCTTTAAAACAACATTCTGAAGAAACAAGCAATGTTACTTTCAGGAAATACTTGTTTTTCTTGCTAAACTGGTAACAGTAGTTTGTGATCTAATTAGGTTATTTTTCCTGCAGGGATAGAAATACTCACTGGTTTTGTACTCTATAGGCTTGAAAATCAATGATGAAACTTCAAGGGGGTGAATTATTTACTGATTTGAATTCAAATTTTCTTGTAACTCATGTCCCTGTATTTTTGAATCACTTACAAATTTGCTTAATAAAAGAAATCACAGTTTTGAAAAATGAGTATATATGCATATGTGTTTTGGGCAACTGTATAAATTACTTTATACTGTAAGTGAAGTTTTATGTAGAAAATAATTTCTTGTCATTGCTATGATGACAGATATTTAAGCATGTGTATTAAGCATTATTCTTCTGTTTAACATACAGTTACATAGAGTTGTATTAATTTTTTTAACTTTAGCCATTGTTTTCCATTACCAAAAGTAGTAATTTACACTGATTATCAAGTTGCTTTGGCTTGGAAGTTTTAAAAGTATTATGTTTAGCCACATTCTTTAACTTTTGTTTGAATTTACTTACCATCTGCAAGAGAGATGTACAAGCAGAATATTTTCCTGAATGAAAGTTGAAGTATTATTCTTTTATCTTTTGTTTTGCTTTGTTATTAGCTTATAGCAATAAACCCTGTTCATTACCTGAAGCTAGCATTTACAGTTCACTATTCTTAAAATAAAGACCACAAATAATGAGTAAAATTTATCTGGAATTTTAGACAGAAAAGAATGAGGCTGCTTGGCTACTGTTGTATTGGATTATGTCCTCAGGTATGTTTTTGAAAGTTAAATAATACATTGAAAGATGGAGAGTACTAAATAATGCAGGTTTGCAGGGTATGAGTTTTCTTATGCTAAGCAAGAGATCATTCTTTGAACAGAAAGTTGTAACTGAAATAAAAATAAAGAATTTTTTATTTTAGTCAATAAAAACAATTCATTAAGTTTCCAAATTAGCTATTGTACCTATATGCTAGATAAATATTCAGATAACTCTTAAAAATGCATTATGTATGCATTATGTATTATATATCAACACATCAACAAACACAGGAATAGATAATAATTTATTTTGTGCCATACATTTGAATTACAAAATACTTATGGAAGAATTTACCTTCTTTATAATTTGATCAAGAAGCATTGTATTGCTTAAAAATAATTTCTTCACGACCTTTGAACTGCTCTGCACTTTTTAATGAATTCAGTGTCATATCCCTGCATTGGTTTTTAACTCAGATATAACACAATATTTAGAGAGTTAACTGCAGCAACAATGTTTGTATTTCTATGTCTGAATAAAAAAAAAACATTCAATATTTTACCTAACAGATTTTTTTACCCTTTTAGAAATATAGGAACTAAAATATTGGAATACTGGAAATATAGTAGTGGTAGGTAGCTGAATAATTCTTTCTTTCAGCATAACACCTGGGAACTCATCAGAGTGGACTCTCCATACTTGAGAGGCCAGGCAAGTGCTGGGCCATGTTTAGTCGTACTGTTAGCCCTTTAGGACACAGCTCTGTTTACTAGGATGTTTACTAGCTGTCAATGTATCAGAGAGTTCTTGGACAAAGCTGAGGGACTAGGACATGCCAGGACTCATTTCAATGTATCTTGGTGTGAAAAGTGTTTTTCAAAGCCTGATTTTGCAATCAGACAATGACCTCTGTTTTTTACTCTTTAGTAGCCCTTGAGTGTCATGCATCCATTCAGCATCTGCAGCTCTTTGGAGACAATCCTGCAGCATTTTTAGTTACCAGGGTCACATGCTGAGCCATGAAGTCTGTGTTGCCCGGTGCCAGTTAATTACCAACAGCAATATAATCTTTAATTCAACATTACTGAAATATTGATTAACTTTCTGCAAAATTTTTTATTAACCTTTAAGGCGTCTCACTGACGTTCACAGCCAGACTTCACATTCTGGGTTTAAGCTTCTGATGATACTTATGTGTCTTCCAAATTTTATTTTCTATTTATATTTTACACTTCCCTGTTTATTTTTTTAGGGTAACACCTGAATTTCTGTAATTTTTGCAATATTTTTCCACCCATCTGGCAAAAATAATACTAAATACTACAATCCCACATGCTTTGTTTTATTTCTAGGAGGCAAAGTTATTTAAATATGGTTACCCAAATAAAGCATCATAACTTGCAGTCCAATACATAAAAATTTTCCTATTAGCAATTCAGAAAGCACACTTTTCTAGACTATATGGTGTTGTTTGATAAGACAGCAGGAAAGAAGCTATTTTCTGATTTAAAGATAGTTTATCTTCTTTGACAGTTTTTTTTCTCCGTTAAAAAAAAAGTCTTGGGAAAAAAAAAATGGATTGAAATACTGTCTTTTCAAATTCAGCAGATTGTGGTAGGCAGATAAGTATCTAAATATTATTGAGCTCATAACTTTTTCTATGTTCATCAGGGTCAATTAGCAGAAATTAATTCACAGGGTAACACACACATCAGTTAAGCCTAAAATTTAAAATGTTAAGCCTTAAAGTTAAGCCTTAAATGTAAAATGTTGCTTGGATGTCACTGACAAACTATAGATAAATTTTGCCTATGCTGAATCTTCGAGGTGTCAAAATATATTTACCAAAGAAAGGATTTCCAAAAATCAATGTAATCTACTTGTCATGGGCATGATGACTATTTCAAGAAATGTCCTGGTACACAAATGAGATCATTCATGCAAATGTCCTTTTCAGTCTTCTTCCCCTTCCTCACCCTCCTCTGGGCACAGTCAAATTAATTCTCTAATTAATCAAATTAAGAATGACATATAACTCAGATATGGTGCATTTCTTAGAGCACTAAAAGCATACAGTGACTATTAATACAATTAAGAACTAGACCTAAATAAGTGAATTGTTTTTTCTGATGAATGTTGCTTTTTTATGCTTTAACTGTCCCAGATCAGATTAAAGCAGCAAATAAAAGCTGCATAACCATTATTTTTTAGTTTTTTTTCAAAACATGAAGACTGGTGGTTTGCATTGATGTATTTGCAGTAAGTATTTGCAGTATGTTCTATTTACGTTTTCCTTATACTGACATGTATGTACTTGTGCTTCAGATTAATCCTCAAATTATCCTGTGCATGTTTGGTCACAAAGTGGTAATACTTGACATTCAGCTACTGCATATTTTAACACATGTGGGAGCTCTGCTGCAATGGGCTAATGCTGCCTGGTTTGCTCTCAGCCAGAAGCTGCTGGAATTCATTAAAGCTGCACTGCCAGGTAAATGTAGCTATGCCCTGCATGCTGGAGCACTTGGTTCCCAGGACATCTACATGTCTGCTTCTTACTAATGGTGTTCACACCAAAAGGGATATCACATATCTGGCTTTTAATAGTGTTTCATGAACTACTTTAAGGCACTGAAAACACCAAACAGCTTTGTGTGTTTTTTCTGGTGCAGATAGCAAAATGTTTTAGGGAGAAACACTGACCCTGCTATTGTCTCTGTTAGATGTTTTATACCTGAAGTCACACATCTGATGGGGCATTCATGAGTAACAGGAAGTACATCTTAGTTAAGGATAAACTGATCAATGAATAGTCACTGAGGTTTATTACTATTAGGTTTACCAAATAAGTTATTTATTTATTTATTTACAAGAGTCACAGATGATCAAGAGCATGATGTTGAGCACAGTTTTCAGGTAATGTAGCAGCTGAGAGCTTGCAGTTTGGTGATGGGGTAAAGAGATTGTGGCAGCTGTTCCTATACTGCACAATTCTGGGAGTTCAGTTTTATTGTGATTTCACAGAAATGATAAGACACAGCCAGCCAAAATGCATCAGAATTCTTACTTCCCACACTGACTGAGAGGAGCAAAGGACATACAGGTAGCTGTTTTCCCTAAAAAGCTGTAAAGCCTGGTGTTCGCCTGTGAAGAGCAGAGCAGCTGTTGGTTCAGCCTGCTCACTGTTGTTTTCTGTAAAAGAAAATGCATAAATACAAATGTTTACATTTCGATTGCTATTTAGTTAGTCACATGCTTAAATATATCTGAAACATATTTCAAAAATGTCGGCAATAATAGTTGAAAAAGAACTAATTTCCCCAATAACTTACTGAACAAGATAAAGATCTATCCTAGAAAAAGACTGCAAAATTTACCCTAAGATGTAAACTGATATTGTTAAATTGTCACAAGATTTCCTTTTTTGTGTTGTGTTTGTAATTTGTTATTCACTCATGTAATTTCTCTCTCACTCACTTTAAACTTCATGGCCAATGAAGGGACTCATTTTATATGCAGTGAAAGTCTTGGCTGTGAGTTCATAGATTGTCTTCCTCAAAGGGTCCTCTTCCAAATCAGAATTTCAAATAGGTTCACATTAAAGACAGAATTCGAACTGGTGAGTCTTCCTGTAATTAACTGTGATAACACAGGGGATGTGGAATGCCCTTTAAAACATAGCTGTAGACTTGCAGCTGTCTTTCCGGGATATACTACAGTTCAGTCACTTTACTATGTATTATGATTTAACAGACCAAAAAAACATTTTCAAGAGATTATGTGGCAAAATTCAATCAACTGAGAAAATAAATAGCTCTTCTCAAGCCTTCTTAAAAGCATCAGCAGTTGTGTTGACATTACTAGAATTTGGCTAAAAGGTTACAAATTTGAATTTTGCTACCCATGAGTGAGGTTTAAAAAGATGTAGGAATAGTAAATCAACTTGCACTTAGTATTTCACAGACTGATGCACTAAGGTAAAAAATGTCTAATCAATGATTACAGGGAAATGGTTCCTTTGCCTCCCAGCTTCCTCCTTCACTGCTTACAACACACTGCCCTCAGCTTGTGCTTCAGCCTTATCAGATCTGTGCAATTTCTCCATTCATAATAAATAACAGCCTGCAGGATGAGCTTGCAATTAAAATGATAGGTGAACTTGTTTATTTAATCAAAGAAGCACACAGCTGTAACAATAAAATTTGCAAATACCATCCACAGGGAGATCTAGACAGTATGCTGAGGATTCATAAGATAACGTAAGGCATTCTCACAACAAACTTGGTGCTGTTTAAGCCAAAGACATCCTGAGTATGAGTCTTTAAGATAAGAATATACATATGCTTTCCTGAACACTGCAAAGGGAACTTCCCAAGATGGGAGTGGGCTGGTAGCAGAACAGAGAGTGTCAAGAGTAGATGGATTAATTGGCCATAACCCACTGCCTCATGAATGCCAGGGGACAGCAGCAATGTTGGAATTGCCTTGAAGTTCTTGCCTATATGAGGAACTGTGGAATAAGTTTCCTGTCTGCATTTCCCTCACAGGAGTGCTTCACCCTCTAATGCTTCAGGAGGTTGAAAAGACAATGACTGATAATGTCCGACTCAAATTTAGATCCACAGGTAACAAAGCCAAAGCTAAACCTATTTTTTCTACCTCATTTGGACTGCAGTCTTAATCATATTTATTTGCAATTTCTAGAAAAATCCTCGGAGGAGGTCTGTGTTCTGTTGCATACTTATATATAGGATTATAAACACTGAGGCAATAATGTTTTCCTTAGAGAGAGGGAAAGGAATAGAAAAAATCATGGTGAGAATTGTCTGCCTGAGACTCCTGAGGCAGCTTTTACTAACCTGACATACTGTCAGGCACACTTTCTCAGTCACTGTGTTAGTACCTTAAAAGAAGCAGTGTTGACGACTGCTCTGCCCGCCCATCTGTTTGATTTTTTTTCCTTAAATCAGGAGGATATCCTGCATCTTTAAGATAGCACTAGTCTCTGATCTGAAGTTCAAATTGCTGTGTGGAAAGGAAGAAAATAAAATGTCTTAGATACTGTCATTCAGATATTCACTTCGGAAAAATATCTAAAATTAGTTTTCCCCTTTATTTTGTTTATTTTATTCACTTCTGGTTCTGCAAAAATATTTTTAGGTAGGTGTCGTGGGTTTTGTAAAGAACATGTTATTCTATTCCATCTGGGTAGAGCAGA
Source organism: Sinosuthora webbiana (assembly GCA_013397395.1). NCBI lineage: Eukaryota > Metazoa > Chordata > Aves > Passeriformes > Sylviidae > Sinosuthora > Sinosuthora webbiana. The sequence continues at coordinate 165,740 of VXBN01000566.1, forward strand.
ATTGTTTATCTTTGCCCGAATGGGTCAGTGTCGCTTATCAGATGGTGGAGTGCTACTTATCTCTCTTCATTGTTTCACTAATCCATGGAGACATTTTTTGCTAATGAACCATTAAGCTGTTCTACACAGAGAGAGGAAGAACCAACCATCTTAACCTAAATAAAAAAAGAGCCACAGTGCAACTAGGGTATCCAGTTTTTCCACCAGATCCCTGGAGGAAGACCGGACCCAACTCACCATTGCTGGACCCTTTTTTTCTTCAACGAGACCATCTCTACTCCAACAGAACCACATCTGCCACTCCAGGAGGGCTTACTTTGGACTGCTTCCAACACCCTGACCAACAGGGTGTCAAGTTGTATTTCTGACTCTCAGGGTTTTCTAGGATTTCTTGTTTGTTTGTTTGCTTGCTTCTTTTTCTGTAATACAACATCTGTATTTTTTATATATATCCCTAGTAAAGAACTGCTATACCTATTCCCAAAATCTTTTGCCTAACAGCCTTTTAATTGCAAATTTATAATAATTTGGAAGAGAGGAAGGCTTACATTTCAAGGGAGACTCCAACCCTCCCTAGCAAATACCTGTCTATCTAAACCGAGACAGAAGGCTATCTTTTCTTTTGTTTCTCATTTTCTTTCTTGTCTTTTGAATCCCTTATACCCTTTTTATTCATTGAAATGCTGTCATAGTTATGATTAATTGCAACAATATGCATTTTTCCTCTGTTACACAATGTTTTTAATATTAAAAGAAACTCAGTTGAAACAGCAAGAACAAAATTATGTATTTCCAATATTTATTTGAATAGAGTTACACCTTTTAACGACAATTTTCGGAAAGATTAGATATCTGCATGGACAAAAGTAGTACTTACAGAGTAATATAAGGACATTAAGCATTTTTCTTCAGCACGATGTTGGGCAAGTTTATTACACAGAAAGTACCTAAGAAAAGGTTACATGAAATGAACTTTCCAAAACACACTAATTTGTGTTTAAACAGTTTAAACAAGCCTTTTTAAGAGAACCATAAAGAAATATTTCTGTCTTTTTTCACTTCTTAATGTGGCAAGAATAACAATCTATGGGGTTTTTTTAAACCTTTATTTGGCTTCAGTTTATTATGTGGCAATTTGTTGGTGTTTTTTCTTTGTTTGTTGGTTTGGTTTGATTTTTTTTGTTTGTTTTTTGGTTTAGGATTCTTTCTTTGTGGGATTTTTTTAACAGAAACAGTAGGACTTGATAAAATAAAAGCATAACTGATAGAAAATGTGGCAACCCTGGATGAATAAACAGATCAATTTCTTAAAGGGTAAGACAAACCCTGCAATGCGTTATCCGTTACTGTTCTATTATCTCTTACAATCTATCATTGTGACAAAAGTACAAGCTGTCTTCATTTTTTTGAGCTGTGGACACTTTCTACACCTAGTGAAATCTAGTTCACATCTTAGTCCATACAAACTGCAAGCACTGCAGAATATGGAATCAAATGTTGGTGCCACAGAGAAGACTAGTAAAAAGGAGATTACAGGATATTTAAAATGTTTGAAAATTGAAAACGTAAGTGGGGAAGATTGTAAATGCAGGTAGATGGAACTGCAATCTAAGTTCAGAGACCCTTCAGCACAGAGCTGTTCAGCTGCATCCCTGGAGAGAGCCTTGTAACCCCTTTCCTTGAAGGGATGTGGGAGTTGCTCTGCTATCTCCAAACGCACTATTTCTTTCACCTATTAACAGGGCTGCAATATGTGCTGACTACTCTTTGGCTTGACAAAAACGTGAGGAACACTTTCATTTTCACATTTTTTTATCCCTTCCAGTGTTATCAATTTTAATATTGCCAAGTCACTGTAGAAGAGGCAGCAGAAAAGCACTGTGGAAGAAAGAGAGCATCTGTGTGATAGAAGGGAACTAAGTAAGAATTTGGGGAAAGGTTTTGAGACAGAGAGAGGGGGGAAAAGAAACTTTTCCCCTGAAATCTGACAGAATTTTCTTTAAAATTTTCTTCTCCTCACTTCCTTCTTATTAGGATATTAAAATTCATCCTTTATCTTGCATGACACACCCAATTAATCACATATGTCTGTGTGGGTGTTCACAAAAATCCACCTGCATGCATGTATGCAGGTGACTCACTTCCTACTTTATATCTCCATTATTATCACTAAATATCCCAATGTGAATTACAAACACTTCTATAATTTCATAAAATGAAGCCAGTGCTTTTCATAAATTGATACCTAAAGTCTAAGCCAAGAAAAACAGTTAATTTTAAAAAACATTATTGTATTAAATATTTTATCATAGTTTATAGAGCTCCTAATTTCCCTTGATGGTTTCTTTCAATGGTTCATAAGGTATTTGTATATTTATTTTATTTTTTACTCAATTTTTAGAAATCTGAAACACAAATTTTCTAAAGCCCTGAGAGCCGTATTCGTACAAAATCTGACATTTTAGTCTGTTGCTTTTAAGTGTTCGTGATCTAGGTATTTGGAAATACTTAAATGCCTAAAGATGTATCACAGTCTGAAAAGTATTGAGATATAAAGGTCAAACTGGAGCATAAGCTGTGAAATAGGCAGCTATCATGCTTATGAATTTTTGCCAGTCCTATTATGGATTGCTAAATGCTTTTGAAATATAGTCTTGTAATACTAAACTTAGGGGTTTTTAAGAAGAATCTTCCTAAGGGAAGCACAATAATAATGCATCTCCACAGATCATGAATATATAATACATAACATTCCAATTCTCATTCTTCATCCAAATAGGTGTTTTTAAATGTATTACTTTTGGTTTGTTAAAAATCAACAGCTTTTCAGATGAGGTTGCCTTTTAATTTTTTATCACAATACACAGATGTCAGACTGCTATGCAGTATGTGACAAGCTACCAGCAGAGCATTAGTATAAACAAGATAATAGGCATTTGCCCTCTAAGGTCAATTTTTACAGTATTTATCAGTTCTAAATAAAATCAGAACTTTCTACTTAAATTATATGGCAATGAATTCAATGGCTAAAGAAACTATTTCATACCTGCTGCTGTGGTTTGCAAATTTAAAACAAAACTGACACTCTTATGGTAAATCTATTTCCATACTCAGAGGGGCAAGCTTTGGCTCTTTTAGGCCATTTATTCAAAGAAAGAATTTATGGGAATATCTTGTCCTCTTCAATAATATTTCAAAGTGTTTGAATGCTTTCAACAAGAATCTTGGTAGAGAAGATCTGAAATACAGCAGGACCACTCCTTTGCTTTAATTTTATTCTTTTTGCTTCCCACCTTCCCTTTCTTTGACAGAGGGGAAAAAAATGACTAGTAATTTTTAAGAGTATGGAGACTGATGAGGGATTTTCAAAGACTGACAAAAAACACATGTTCTAAGCAGAACATTCCCCATCTAAGCACAAAGTCTCCTCTGCCGTAGTCTATTGGAATCCTCATGGATTCCAACTCCTGTACACTTTCTGCCCCCCTGCCAGTGTGCGAAAACCCACTCAACTACAAATTAAATCAGAGAAAATAAGAAGCTTCTGCAGGGAAAGGCAGAGTAGGAAACCAGAGATTGACTCCAGACTGAAGACCTAAATATTAAGAACAATGCCATTTAGGAACAGTATCATTTTGGGAGCTGGCGAAGGAAGAAGTCTGAGATCAAAGTAGCAAGCTATCATCAGCATGGGGAAAAACAGGAAGACCAGTGCATTAAAAGCTTTGACTGTCAGAGAAAGAAATTTGTCTAAGAAGTCTTCAACAGGATGAGAAGCTGGAAAGGAAATGAAAAAGAGCGTAGGGAAGAAGCAGAAGTAGAAAAACATGTTCAGCTGAAATGGGGAATAAGAGCTCAAATTCATTGAAGGACACTTTCCAAGATCTGATGGAAGGAAGTCTGCGTCCTGGAGAAGACATATAGGTTCTTACAGTTTACTCTTGCCATGTTGACAGTAACACCTGAGAAAAGCATAGAAAAATAATGGATGAAGAGTCAAGTTGTGTTTCCTACCTCTCAGCTGTAGGGTGTGGCACACTCAGTGCACTCCAGTATCCCACAGCTCTGCTGACACATCTTTCTGGAGACTGAACAGGTTCTAAACCTGCTAATGACTTATTTCTGCATCACTATCAGCCCCAGGAACACATTTTTGGAGTTTTTTTCCATTTTCATTTTCTTAAAAAAAAAGCAGACTGAAAAACTGTATTTCCCATCAAGAAATGTGAGTCAGAAGTAGCATGGTCTGTGCAAACTTCATGTGACTTTTTGTACCCTTGCATTACACACCTGTATCCTGAATCAGCACACAGATGGATCAGACCTGCTGCTGAATTCAGCTGTGTAATGAGCAAAAATGACCTATAGAGACCCAATTTCTTCTGACACAGAATTAGGATTGTGCTACAGTGAATAGGCAAGACTGAACTCATAAAAGGAATGATAAGAACTTAAAGATGAAAAATGTGGAAAATCAGAAGAGGAAAGTAAATCGGAAATATAATAACATGAGAAGATAAGATGTGGGGGGAAAAGCTGTGGCTGAGATAACTTAAGGAAAAAAAAATCAGCTTTTAAGGTACATAAGGAATAAAGAAATATCATGAATACTTCAACAAAGGATACAGTAAATTGTAAATTATGATACAAAAAAAAAAAAAATAAAGCAAATACTTCTGCTCAGGGTTTGGAAAGAAAGACAATGATTTGCTAACAATATTTTGCAGGGATCCAATTGCTATCTGACGACAATGGTAAAAAGCATGTATTAGAATTATGTAGTTTTACATAAACAGGCTGAATAACTTTATCCACACATTTTCAGTAAGTTGGCTGAAGGATTTTCTGGACTTTCCTTGCTGCTATTATATTAATTAACAAACCAAAGACATTCTAAAGAGCTCAGAAATTAAAGATTTCTCCATTTGGAAATTGTGGATGTTTATGTCATACAAGGAAGAGACAGAAAATCTAGCATGGAATAAAAATAAAATGAAAATAATATAATCCGGGTCAACTGGTACCATCTAAATGGGAAAATAAAGCTCTTGTAAATCAAATCAGATTCATTCTTTGGTGAGATCAGAACTTTGCTTGGTAAATTTAGTGCGCAGATAAAATTTTTATGAGGCTTTTGACTTAGCCTCTCATATCCTTCAATTAGCAAATAAATGATAAACAGTACAACAAAGCATATATTAAAAGGACAGATAATTGATTAGTTGCAAAAACAACTGGTAATAAAGATTTCTTATTAAATAGGGGCTGTTTCTAGGATTGAATAGTGTAAACCCCCATGTTTCTAAGAGTGATTCAGAAGTGTATATTACATTAGCAAAGAACCCCATGAAGGTTACACGAACTTCATGGACAAGTGTAAGGTAAAGGGGAACAGATCAGGAATGGGAAAAAAATATTTTACAGAGAAACAAAAATTCTTCCTTTTCACATCACCCAAAGCCAAAATTTAGTACGTGTTGCACAATGAAAAAGCATTTCCTCATAGTAGAAAGTCTGAAAAAGAAACTCTGGGTCATAACAGAAAAAAAGAATTAATTCCTGGTAAAATATAAACACTACATGGTTTGATGAAACCTAGAAGGAGCAAGCAAGGAGGAGGAGTAATGAAAAACAGTGGTGATTTTCTGCCTCTAGATAGCACTGGTGAGATTGATACTGGTAAACTGCCTCCTGTTCTGCATACTGCACACAGTTCATTTTTAAATGTCACTGAAAAAATTGGAGATGATATAGAAAAAAAGCTGCAAAATTATTCCAGGCTGCAGAAAAGTCAGCCTGGAATAATTTTGAACAAGGTGAACAAGGACTTGAAAATATCAGTCTGTTTATCTTAGCATAACCACCCCCCACCCCCCCAAAAAAAACCCAAACCAAACCAAACAAACAAAAAAAAAAAAAAAAAAAAAAAAAAAAAAAAAAAAAAAAACCCACAAAAAAAAACCCAAAAAAACCAGATGGCAGTTAGCTTGATTGCAATGTATAAGCTCCCTCACAATGTAAGAGAGAGTCTTTAATTTAGCAGGGAAAGCTGGAAACCAGTGGCTAGGAATGAAAGGCAGGAAAATTCAAAATAGAAATAAGATAAAAAATTTAAAAGCATAAGTAAATAACAGCTGGACCAAACTCCCAAAGGGAATGATTGTTCATTACCTGGTGCTCTCAAATCAAAACTGGCCATCTTTTCAGAAAATGTGCTTAGTCTCAAGTCACTGAAAGAAATATAATGTCCAGTAAAATGCAGGACATACATGACTAGATAATCTAATGGTCACTTCTGGCCTTAAAATCTGTCAGTTAAAGGTAAGGCTGTAAAATATTGCTGTTCAAAAATGGATTGTAACCCTCCTTCTAACATACAACATGCCTGGATTATGTCTCTCAAATCAGTCAACTCAAAATGTCTGTAAGCAGTTGCTGACATTGTTTGGTAAATATTTGGTGCTTGGATGTCCATGTTACATTCTTGTTTACTGATGGTTACCATCACAATCAAAGCAAATAAAAACAATGCAGAGAACTTTCAGGCATCTTTATCTGAATTAGCCCCTGGGAATTTCAAAGTAACAGATCTTAACTAAAAACCTACTAGCAAAGCAGTGATGTTCCGACTCTCAAGGAAGTATAGATAGATTTCACTGTATAAGACATGAAAGTGTACATTAGGCAATGACAATTTAATGACCAAAAAATCTGTCAGTTAAGTTGTAGGTGATTTTGTTCAACGATCAAGGCAATGAATCTATGGCTAGTATACACTTAAAGAAGTCCCTGTAAAATGCATGCTCAAAAATGCATTAAAAATACTGATGTTGCTTCACTACATAGTAATTTTTTTACTTGCAAGTAATACAGGCCCATCCTTGTTGGATTTCACACCAGCCTGGTCATAATTGGAGAAATGTCCTCTTCTCCAAGTTTTAGCAAATTGCAGGTCATAAAGAGAAAAGTATTGAATGAATCCCATTAAGCTATCTGAAAAAATGTGAAGTAACTGCTCCAAATACAGAGGTATAAACTGGCAAAAATTACAGAACTCTGCACAATAACACAGCACCAAGTGACCTATACACTTTGTAGGGTTGTTTGAGAAACCTCTGGGACCCTCTGAATAAGTTCCTACAGCTCTGGAATGCATAGCAGTGGATAAGGACAAGGCTTGAGAGGGTGTCAACTGCCTCAGGAAATAGCAATTTAAACTCACGCCCACTACTTTTTTTGAACATAGGTAAGTTACTAGGTGTTTGTCCTTTAGATTTACTTAGGAAATCTTCAGAAGATGGGTAAAACATCCATTTGTTGTTGGACAGAATATTCTAGGGATCAAACTCAGCTTCCCAAAGAAAGGGATAGGCTGCATGGACTAATACAGTTTTACAGCTCAATCAAGAGTTAACAGTAGTGTCTTTCATCCTGCTCAGACATGAATATAAGGAAAGCCTTAAATTATTTTCTCAGAAATTAATATTATCTATTTTGTATGCAGATAAAATCAGGCACAGAAAATCTTTACCTTTCACCTTCTAAGGGATTTTTGCTGCTATTCCTTTGTCTAGAAATCAAGTTATTAAGTAACAACAAATAATTGTTACTTTTTCATCTAGAATGATGCTATTTCTAATGTATTTGTGCATACAGTTGAACATTTTTTGCTGAAATAGTAAATTGCATTTATTCAGCAGTATTACTGAGACTGGGTCTGTTACTTAAATTCAAATATTCTAGCAATCTCCTCTTAGAAAGGCAATGGTACACTTGGCAGGAAACCTAAGGAGATGTCAGAATTGTCCTATACTTACTTTTCAGAACAATGAATCAAGTTATGGCAAGTACCTGTATACAGGGAACACAGGCTGTTAGCACATACAGCAGAATTTTTGAGACAGTCCCTACACAAGTGGGGTAAAGGAGTGAGGGCTGTGAGGCAGTGGCCCTTTTCAGTACCAGAATAACAGGAGCTTTTCATTAGTCCTTAATCATGTGCAATCTCAGCTTCTATCACTAAAACCATTCTAAGTGTGGGGTTTAGTTCAGAGGATTTTTGTTTTTTTTATTTTGTCTTCTTGGGGGTTTGTTGTTGATTGACTATGAGCGAAACTTGAAAAATTTTCTTGAATCAACAGCATAATATCTTAAAATGTTATGCATCTTGACAGGCTGGAATAGAATTTTTTCTCCAATAATTTTTCTCCTCTAGAAGATATTTTGACTCCCTTGTTACAATTCCTTATGTCTATTTTTTTCATAATGATCATCCCAAGACTCCTGATGCCAGTACAGAAGATGTAGTATGAGTGAGGAATATGTGCATCATGTGAGAGATTAAAATAATAAAGCATTCTGTTAGAGGTTCAGTTCCTAGAAAGAAAAAGTCTTGAGAAGATTGCATGCAAGTCTTCAATGACACATTTATAGATTGCATAGCTTTGAATACATCTAAAATGTATAAACCATGTGTTTAGATATGCACAAGATAAAATTAGTTTCATGTAATCTGTCATCTGGGTACCACAGAAACCTCCCCCCACTTCCTTTTACTGATTCCCTCCTCCCACACATCCTATGCCAAATGGACACATGCTCTGGATTATCAATAAAAACTGTCTTAAACTAACAATTCAGCCTTTTCTGAACAGAAGAAGCCAAGCCAGTATCAACTATCTGCAGACACATTACAACCTGCTTTCTTTTGTTGTTTTGTTTTAATACCTCTAAAATAACCTTTTGTTTCATTTGTTTCACAAGAGTGCTTAAGTAAGGGCTTCAGCTATTAGAGGCATACACTGCAAGATGACAAGAATGACAAGTTTCAAACCAAAATATTAATGATGTTATGTAAGAGACTCACATAACCAGTTTTCCTTAGCAACAGCATGCACACCCTTGAAGCTAGACTTTAGTGGCTGAGCCTGGCTAAGAACACTGGTACATACTGCTTTCCCCATCTTTATTCTAACAATCACTGAAAAACCTAGCTCTCCTTTGATATCATTCTTCTCCCTCATTCATTTTTAAAATGACATCCTCCAGCAGAGGGAGAAATAGGAATCAAAATAGAAGTCTAACAAAATTAGTGTTCCCAGTTTCCTGGTATTCGTAATTTTTATTCTCATGGTAGATGCATTACAGCAGTAGAAAATGACGCCTCAGAAGAATAAGTCTTCTATTAGGAGCAATGGTAATACTTTATCCTAGGCAGCTTCCAAGCATAGGCATATTGGTCTTGCTCAATATAGGTAACTGGTGAAAAAGCCAAGCACAAAAGCCAGGCAAAATACCAAGCCCTAGTGCCCCTTCTTGCCTTTTAGGTTGTTACCATTATGATGTGATAAAACATACTCATGTGGCAATTAAGCACATAATCTTCTTATAGCATCTGGTTAACATCTGGTTAACATCTGGTTCACCTTGTTATCATGTCCCAATGGGTTAAGTTGTTTGCTTTTGTTCAGGAATTAAAGAAATACTTGTATTTGAAAAAGCAGCAGGAAAATATTCTCCTGGATTGTTATGAAAGCAGCACCAGTGAGTAATCACTCAAAAAGTCCTGTTTCTGAGACCTCAGTGTTCCTGGGCATCTCTAGCTGCCCACAAGCATGGACAGACTGCAAACGTACTTGGCTTGAGACCTCCCTCTGGAGAGCACAAGTCATCGTATAGCTCCTCCATAGATATAAATCTTTATTCCCAAGTCGCTGGCATGTTGCACCGCACACACAGCCCTGTAACAGTAAAGCTATGCACCTGGGAAGAGACTGTTCAGTGAGGGCTATTAAAAAAATCTCCAACTATTTCTGAAGATGCAAATTCTGTGTCTATGTGGTGGTCCGGTGCATCTCTCAGGACCTGCTTCCTGTGTTGCCTGGCTAGCCCTGGCACCGGAGCCGCAGAATAGATACGGTTCTGTATCCTGGGATACGGCCCAGATCCTGTGGGTTTTTGCCCCACAGAAGTGTGAAGAGTGGTGAGGAATAAAGGAAGGACTCTGATGGGGAACAGCAGCTGGGGTTTATTAAGTCAATGCAGGACTCCTTCACACCCAGAAAGTCTGCCCACCAGACCAGGGATGCTCTCTGTACAGCACCTTATAAACAGGGGAGGAGCAGGGGGTAGGGTACAGCGTGGGACCAGTCTGGGATGTGAAGGGTGTGACTCTGTACATAAATGACAAATATGATCGCAAATCAATAATGAAAGGGAGGGGATAATGGGGACCCTGCCCAATCACTCGACGCCCTCACTGGAACTTTCTAGACCCAGGGTGAGGCTTCGAGGTGATTGACTGGACTCAGGTGTCACATAAATGATGATGGATTAATAACAATAACTGGGGTAAACCATAAAAGGGTTAAACATAGGGGTACGTGGAACAAACCATTATAACTTACATAAAACAGCATAAAAGCAAAGAACAAATACATATATAAAACTGATAAAACCAAAAACACACCACTACATGTCTATTACTAAAGTAAAGAGATTTGGTGAAAGCAGAAATTTGAATTCCAAAGACATGCCAGCAAGTACTGCAATGTCTGTGCTGATTCTGTAGACCTACATATAGGGAGGTGCTGAGTAGGAGAAGAAAATAGAGCTGTCAAATCACTTCCTGTTTTTAAAATAGTACATTTTGCTACTTTAATATCTAAGGAAGCATGAAAATGAAGATAAAAATCCCCACCTACTACACACGAAAATTATCTCCTGCTTACTCTGACAATCAATTTTAATATAGAGGTTTGAAAAATCCCAAACCTAAACAAACTGTTCAGTGAAGGAAATACTTTCATCTGTGTCCTAATATGCTTAAATTGTAGAATATTGCAATATTTAATTTTCAGTTTTAAATGCTACAAAAGGACTTCCAGTCATATGGGGAAATGCTCACCTGCTCATGTCTCCACTTCCTGGATCCTGAAGAATTTGGATTTCTCCTCCCTACTCTTTACTACACTTGTGAAGGCAGTAGTAAGTGACATGAAGGTTCACAGCTCTTCAATGTGTTAGTTGGATGTACCTTTATATTTCTATCTGCTTGCCCTTACAGAGGCAACATAAAATATGAGGGGATTTAAGTTGTCTTGCCTATAGTTGGTGAAGTAACACTGCAGAAAAAAAATCTGCTGTTCTGGTGATAATACCAGTCCTTTAAAATGAAAAAAATTGTGCCTCTTTCTTAGTAAGAGTGGTAATTTTTAGGTGCCCAAATTTAAACTCTTCAGAATTTTCAGATACACTAAATAATGCAGCTACTCAAAATGTCACATTTCACACTGTCAGAATTAAAAGGCTCCTGCTAGTCCTGAACTTTGGGATCTGCACTTTCAAGAATTATTGAATTACCTCTGCACAATCTCTAGTTTCATACTCTTAAAAAAAACCAACAGCTTAAACACTTTTTCTTACAGTCTATATCTTGACACCTAGCTGCAGTATTAAAAAAATGTTTTAAAAAAGACTAAAACCCACAAGGAGCTTCAAAGGCTAAAAAACAAAATTAAAACTACAAAATTAAAACTGCTCCTCCTCAACATCAGAAACCCCCATGGGTCTTTAAAAACAAAGACCATTGTCTGTGTCCACAGCAACATATGTCATGGGCAGGTACAGACACCTAAAAATTGCCATCATTGAAGCCATGGAAGACACTGAGGCTGTCAATAATAAAGATTATCTTTTTCAGATAAGTGAAAAGTGCATTTTTAAAGGACAGAGAGGAGAAAATTAGCAAAGCTAAGCATAAAAATATGTCTGAATATGTAGCCTAACACAGTATATAATCAGGCTGAAGATGACATTGATAAGTCATAGTCTGGGACATTCCCAGCCATCAGCAGTGTCCTGATGTTCTTTAGGAAAACACAGGGCAGACCTTAAGACTGCAAGTGTGCCACTCACAAAGGGAGAGTGGCAAAAAACCCTAGCTGAGTTTTTTTGAATTCACAAAACCCACAAGTATGAAGCTACACAATTTTTTCAATTACAGCAGACTAATTGAAGGTTATTCCTGAATTTTCTGGATTCTCTCTGTGCTATCTGCTTTTTGAAAAGATCCACATTAAATGTAAGCCATGAAAGGAAGAAAAAGTCGGGTGTTGGGTGTATTTTCCTTATACAACTGTATAAGGAAAGCTATATTTGCCAAATGGAAAATTGAAGTTGGCAATGGAGATTCTGGCTTTTTTTTTTTTTTTTCTGAATAATAAAAAATCAGGACTTATAATATTTTGGCAAAACTCCCTTTAACCCAAAACAGAACCAAGAACCCACTGACTTTTCTATTCTTTTGAGTTATTTTCATGTGCAGTTTAGGTTGATAAACTGTATATACAAGATTTGACTTTCAGATAAGGAAAAAAGTTATCCCCAGAACTATGAAGGAAAAAGATTCAGAGCTACAGATCAATGCATTGAAATTTCAGGGCTCTAGGCATTTCTTTAGCAAGAAAGAAAAATTTTGCAAACTAACAGGCAAACAAGAATCTCCAGGGTATTCCTCTAAAGAAAAAGGGAAGAGAGGCCTTCCTGGTCTCTTGTGATTCATCTTCATTATGCCTTTATTTAGCCAGTCTGGATACAGTAACATACAGTGTGACAAAGTAGCACTCACCTTTATTACTTCAGTACGCAAGTTTTTCTTCCCTCCGTACAGAGACGGAACCAATGTAATTATGGCTAGAGTCTCAGGTGAAAGATAACTAAATATAAGCATTGTGTTTTCACATATGTATTCATCAAAAGAAAATTTAAAAGGACTTTTTCTTCTGTGAATATCCCCCTAGAAAAGCAAAGTTTGGTCCGTATTAGGGAAAAATACATTAGAGAACAAGGGACCAAAAAGGGTAAAGGTACAAATACGGTTCAGCACAGCAAGTTGTGCCCTGAATAGAGATATAAATAATAAATGGCATTTTAAATAATATTTCACTGGGCGCAAGCTCCTTTATCATTAGGATAAAAGTCTGTGCAAAACACCTTCCTCCAAGCTTTCTGAGGAAGCCGCTTTTCCAAAATTTACACCTTTAAGTCAACCAGCTATGGCTCCAAGGCTGTTGTCCAGCCATGGAAACTACCCCAGGACCAGGAACTTGGACTTTCATTGTTTTCACAAAAACTATTTTTTTCTTCAGCATTTGTAATCCAAAGACACACATATCTTACAGTTAGTAACAGTTTTTTTTGCTATAAGGCAGCTCAGTAAATTTATTCTACGACCATATGTTACTCCTTATAAGAACAATAGCTTCGTCTGACTTCCTCCTTGCCAATATCTTGTTGAAAGACAAAAATATCAAGATATAAATCTTTCCTCAAACACTAACAATTAAGAGAGTGGTTAATTAACATTTGAGAAAAATCTTTGTTTAGCTTTTCCCATGTATGTGTTTAGTTTTTCATCTCTTCAGTTTTTACATCTGCAAATGTTCCTCAATCCAGGTACTCCTTTATCCAGGTTCTTTTCCACGTTCCTCCAGCTATATGTTCCCTGATGCGTGCCTCTAATTCTTTTAAAATCCAAACTGTAGGTAGATCTATCATGTGAATAATTTAGAATTTCTGAATCATTTGAACTCTGACAATGTTTAGTATACTTATAAATACATTCTGCATGAAAAGCACCATTTTCCTCTGGGATATTTGCATTTTCTGATTTACTCAGAGTTGCTTAGATGCATATGTAGGTTTGGTGGATTGGAGGCTTTCAGGTCCATATGGTTAAAAACAAATAACACATGAGCTGAAGATTCATAGCCTGGTCTTCAAGCTATTGACTAAATTCCAATGCTTTTATTTTATTTTGAATTTTGTTTATTGTTAAATTTTGAATTTAACATTCAAGCATTATGTCCTGCTAGATATTTGGAGTGGCTCATCTTATTAGTAGATTTATATTTAGTTTTATTTGCCATCTTTTGTGATTTCCCCGACAGTTGAGAAAATGAGCCCATACACATAAAAACATATGTATGCACATAAAACCAGAAAATATGTAATACATGTAGAAATTGTGATTTGAAGACCATACTTCATTCTTTCTTGTTTTGCTGTTCCTCATAACCCAAAAGTATTGTCATAAAATTTTTAAGTGCATGCATCTGCCATGTGTGAAATAAAACATTAGAGGTATTAGCAAAACAAAACAGTTTTATGAAGAAGGCATGCTTGCTTGGAAATACATATAAATTTTTATCTTCCTTGACTAGAAACACTTAGGTTTTTGTTATGGAAGAGCAAATAAATCAAGTTGCCATCCAAAGAACCCAGGGTACAGAAGATGAAGGAAACAAGTCAGCAGAATCATCAGCAACAGCTCTATAATGAAATTGTGATGCGGAGGTAGTGAATGGCAGGTTTGATCCATAAAATAAGAGACGGCAGGATTAGCTTTGACCCTTTTCGAGAAAACTCCCCTCTTAGTAAATTTACTGTGGTCTCTGATCAGAGAACAGAACCGATTTGTATGTCGACTTTCTGAAGGAAGGAAAAGGAGATGGATTTTTCTTAAGAAAGGAAAGACACTTCAGACTTGATTACAAATTTGTTTCTCTGTTGATAAAATGCTGTTTCACAAACACTGCTTCTTCTCATTCATTATATCAGTAGCTGCTATTTGTCATACAATGGTAACAACTGCAAACAAGATAATGTAAGTGCAATAGAATTGATTGAGTGCTTAATCATAGACAACTTCTCTTAATATATTTGTATTATACTCACATTCATATCAGGCACAGAAAAACGAAAAATAAGTAAAGTTGACCCAATCCATAACAAGATTATAACTCATCTCAATTTAGTGAATCTGAATGAGAATAGATTAAATCCTTTAATTATGTTTTGAATTCAAATTACCGATTTTGAAATAATCTGGTATCAATTATTTGTATATAAAACTTTGTCAATATGACAGTGACTGTATTTTTAAACGACTTTGTTAATTTAATCCTTTAAAACAATATGAACCCACTGAAAAGATTCTGCAAGTCTAGGTTGTATTAAGTATAAAATATGTTCATGTTCTACTTTGGGATTATCTAGAAACTTTTAAATTAATAAGAAATTATTAGCTTCATCTTAGATCTCTTCCTCAAGAAAACTTAGTGAAAAAAAAAAGTGAAGATTTTGTTCAATTCCTATATCACAAGCATAACAGAAGCTTACAGTGCAGCTATGATCACTTTTACCTAAAAGGAAACATTCTGAAAAAATTTATGGATTAAAAGAATATTTAATTCCCTGTGTTTAGACCATATAAAGCATGAGTAAACACAGAAGTCTCTGAGAAATTTTATGCATTTTTACTTTTATAATTTATGACTGAAGTTTTTAGAAAGGCCTGATTCATATTCCTTTGTTTAAAAGTCTACTCAGTAGGACTTGTACTTTCATATGGAATTTAAAATTCACTATAATAAATTCTGTTAAATAAATAATTTCTGTAGAAGTGCTTTCTGTTGAAGTTCAATCCAAATTAGAGAGTTATTTATTGCTTGAATGCCCTAAATAGCCAAGTGGACTGAACCTGCATATCTTTAAGGAAGCTTTCCATAGAGCGCCAGAGTTAGCAATTCTGTGGTGCAAGAAACTCAAGTGATTCCAGACACCCAGCACAGCTGCACCAAAGGCAAGTCCTGCCTAACCAACATATTGACCCTCTCTGATGGGGTGACTATACCAGTGGACAAGGGAAACGCTACAGTTTTCATTTATCTGGAATTCTGTGAAGTTTTGACACAGTTCCCCACAACATCCTTCTCTCTAAACTGGAGAGACATGAATTGGATGGATGCGCAGTTCCATGGATAAGGACTTGGTTGGATGGTCACATCCGAGCATTGTGGTCAACAGCTCAGAGTGCTGATGGGCATCAGTGACAGTCCAGTTCTACTGGGACCAGCTCTATTTAGTATCTTCATTAATGACACAGATGAAAGTGCACCCTTAGGAAATCTGATGATGAAAGTCCCACCTGTGGAAATGCTCAAGAGCAGACTGTGTGGAGCTCTGAGTAATCTGGTCCAGTGGAAAGTGTTCCTACCCATGACAGCAGGTTGGAACCACATGACCTTTAAGATGATCCCTTCCAACCCAAACCATTCCACGATTCCATGATTCTATTAAAAGTTTTCTTGTCAATTTCACCTCCCTGGTTTCAAAGTCTTACCATATCTAGACTTCAACTACAACTTTCAAATTATGGATAAAGTTCTCTTTAACAAAAATTTGGTTTATATCAGTAAACAGTTCTCATGTCAGTCAAGGCAACTGCCCTGAAATGCTCATGGAAAAACTTGACTGGTAACCATATAGGCTGCTAAATGGCAATATAGCAATTTTACAGCTAAGTCTGGCAGATACAAAAAATATTTCAATTAAGTTGTAAAGGAAATATACTTCCTATCTGACTATTGTAAAAAAAAAAAAATCTGTTTTTGTTTACGAGACTTAGTAATAGGTAAGCATGGAGAGCTGTTGTTCCTTACAAATCTGTTTTCCCTTCTGTCATATGAAGCTGTTCAATTAAGAAGATACAGACTAACAGAGCCAGAAAGTGCCTAAATAATGAGAATCTTCACAAACTACTCAAAAACTGGATTCACATAGAATTTATGCTGTACATTTCATACTGTGATCATGTTTATTATTTAAATTTTACCATATGGCAGCAGCAAAGACATTACAGAAATCCAGAGACAAGAGCACAGATGTTTCTTCCCAGCCTTTAAGCCAAATATAAATTATATTTGCAAAAGTCTAGCAATCACATCCATGCTAAACAATACTATATTATGCATGACAAAAAATAAAGACATTATAAATAACAAATCAGTTTTTTACAATGATTCAGTTAATATTTATAAGACACTAAATAACTTGCAGGAGTATAAGCTCCAGAAAAACAAGGAAAGCTCCTTTATGACATCTCTTTTGCTACACTCTCACAGGATTAGTTAGAGTCAGGTATTCAGACTAAACCTGGAAGAAAATGGTCTTATTGGTCTTGCATTCTGTCAGGGGCAGGAGCCCAAGAATTTTAATTGCTTCTTTGAAAAATAAACTCTATCATACAAAGATTGATACACACTCTATATAAAATATTGGATAAGATCAGTCTCTATCTATAAAACCCTCTCAAGCTTCAATTACCAAATTTTACATTTTAAAAGTCAAAATCCTTTGTCGCATTAATTGCATGCTCCATGGAGAAGGAAAACTACAGGCACTGTCCAATCTTTTCATCAAAGTGGGCTTTGTCTTGTTTTACCCAATTAGAGTTTGTGTTAATATGTCCTGAAGAGCATCACTGAATGCACTTGCAGTAGAAATGAGTTATGGAGGCTTTTGTGTGCTGATTGCCCAGAATCAGCAATATAAAACACAGTTGCCCAGGCTGGGCCAAAACTAGCTAAAAATGTGCAAAAAACATTGCCAAGATGAGACCTTATCAGGGATTCACACCAGAAACACCTGGCTAGATCTATTACAGATGTTGTGTTTACCTAAGTCTCCCACTCACAATTCACAGAACTAGCCAAAACAAAATAGGACAACGAAGTGTGTACAAATAGTCATCTCTACATGATTTAGATTAAACAAGTTAATTCAAATTCTTCCTTTGACAACAGAAAACAAAATTACAGGCAATAGCCTTTGTAATTATATCTGCCACAGAGAAAATACCTGAGTCTTCACTGTATGTTAGGAAGAACTGACCGGAATACACCTCCTGAATTATCTAACACACAGCCCTGACTCCACAAATACTTAATTTATGTTCTGCATTTTGAAACAAATGGGGATTAAGTCTTTGATGTCATGACATTCATGTCTGGGAATTGGTAGGCTAAACAGTATGAGCTCTTCTAACATTTTTCTGTCGTCTAAGAATTCTTTTCCCATCACCTTCAGATCATATCTGCATTTTTCAAGGCTTCTCCTGAGAGTTCACAGTTATTTTGTGATTAGTCAGAATTCCAGCTCTTTATTCACATCTTCCTTTTTTTTTTTTT
>VXBN01000577.1:0-16006 GCA_013397395.1 Sinosuthora webbiana
TACATTACAACCCAGGACAGGCCTCTATGCCAGTAAAAGATGCTCGAAACATCAAGGGTTACATTTAATGTGATCTGCTTTATTTTGCAGACTGCAGTACTGGTCTCAATTAATTCCTCCTTGAATTAGAGCATATCTGTTTAGAAAACAAAAATCCAGCCTCATTCTCTTTTGATTGAAAAGTTTTCCAGTGATGTATACTCTATTGTAGCCCTTGGGAAATAATTCCACTTCCATTATCCAGAATGTTAAAAATATGCATGTCAGTTTTATTCTGATTTTGACTAGTTTCAACTTCCAGCCACAGAATGTTGTTACATATCTGCTAAATTGAAAAGACCACATATTATCAGGTTTCTGCACTCTGTTTGAATGGTGATTAAATAAGTCTTTCGCCTTCTCCTTGACGTGCTAACCACACTGTGCCCTTCAGTCTGTACCCTAGCTATGTGCCCCAAGCCCATCATTATCCTGAATAGATACTTTCTGAATGCTCATCAGTGCTTCAATACCCAGAAACACAGTATTGCAGAGATCATGCCACTACAAAACACAGGGAAGATACATGAGTGGCAGGAGAAACCGTGTTTCCTGTCCACAGAGTCATAGAATCATTATGCTTGGAAAAGACCTGAAAGATCATCAACTGTTAACCCAGCATCAACACCATGTTCACCATCAAACCATGTCCTCAAATGCCCTATATGCTTGCTTTTTTCACACTTTCAGGGATGGTG
Organism: Sinosuthora webbiana; assembly: GCA_013397395.1. Classification (NCBI taxonomy): domain Eukaryota; kingdom Metazoa; phylum Chordata; class Aves; order Passeriformes; family Sylviidae; genus Sinosuthora; species Sinosuthora webbiana. Next base: position 738 of record VXBN01000577.1, read on the forward strand.
ACTACAATTACTTCCCTGGGCAGCCTGTTCCAATGCTTGACAACTTTTTCCACAAAAAAAAAATTCCTAATATCTAAACTGAACCTCCTCTGGCATGAATAAAGGCCATTTCATCCTGTCACTTTTTAGCTGTGAGAAGAGACTGACCCCCACCTGGCTACACCCTCCTCTCAGGCAGTTGTAGAGAGTGATAAGGTTCCCCTTGAGCCTCCTTTTCTCCAGGCTAAACACCCCCAGCTCCCTCAGCTGCTCCTCATCAGACTCATGCTCCAGACCCTTCCCCAGCTCCATTCCCCTTCTCTGGACACCCTCCAGCCCCTCAGTGTCTTTCGTGTGGTGAGAGCCCCAAAACTGCGGACACCACTTGAGTTGTGGCCTCACCAGTGCTGAGTACATGGGGACAATCACTGCCCTGGTCCTGCTGGCCACACTGTTGCTGACACAGGCCAGGACTCCATTGGCTTTTGGCCATCTGGGCACACACTGGCTCATGTTCAGCCACTATTGACCAACACCCCCAAGTCCTTTTCTGCTGGGCAGTTTTCCAGCCACTCTGTCCCCAGGCCTGTAGTGTTTGATCATCACAGAGTTCTTTTACAAGTGTAATGAATCTGTGATTCTATGACAGTCTGTAATGCAGTTATGTTTCCATCCATGTTGTTGACAAAAGTGCTTGAGAATTTTTAGGATAGCTCAACCCAAGTCTCACCTCCTTGACAGGTGTCATTCTGCTTTAACTTTTCTGAACTGACTCTCATAGTAGGCAGAGCTCTGCTTACCTTGACACCAGTTGAAGCAAACCTGGAGCCATGACACACAGGCAGTGCAATCACTGCACTGCAAGCCACGTGATGTCCTGCCCACCTCTCAGCCCAGCCCAGCCCACCTGGATCTGGTTCTTCTTACCTTTTTGATGTTGCTTCTCGAACCATTAGACTGAATTAGGCCCAAGAACTGATCCTTGGTGACTGGCACTCAAAATGAAGTTACTCCTGCTGCTCTTGTGTTTGCTGGTGCCAACAGGCTCACTTTAAGGTTGCTAGCTTATGTTCATGGGCAAATGGTGACTAATGTTTCCTGACTTCCTACTGCTTGTTCTTGCAACCTCTGTGTTGTTATGGCAGCTGTCATAAAACCAAAATGATAGATAAATGCAAAAATCAGTCCCATAAAGCAGAAAGCAATCTAGAAGACAATGAAGTGCAGGGGATTACATGCATCTCATATGGGGAATATGTTGCATTAACTAAATACAAACATACATTTTCCTCCGTTTTGTCTTCTGAAATGAGAATGAGGGGGACAAATCAACAGAACAGGGATTCCCCAGTGAAACTTCACTGAAGTCAGTACAGTTGCACGCCAGGGATGCATTTGGCTGATTCTTTTGCTAACGGCTGTATGAAAGCCTTAATATAGAGTTTCTGCATGTGTGAAGTGTATGCCAAGACAAACGCAATGTGCTAAATGGAACCTCTTGATTTATTTAAATAAAAAATATGTTACAAAAAAACAGTGGATAATTGTAGTGGAATGGATCCAGACTGGAATCATCTGTCTCATGTCTCCAGAGTGTCTGAGGGAGGGGCTGTAAGGAATATCTTGCTTGTATACCTAAGCAATGTAGGATATGCAGATAGCAGATAATTTCTTGAAACTGCTAAGATCCACCAAGGGACTCAGAGCTCTCTAGAAGACAAAGGTTATAATCAGATGTAAACCAGCTCTTTTGGCCACAGCTGATATGAACTAAGAGATTATCAAACAGAGCCTATTTTCATCAGTTATCTTCTTTATAGGCACATGCCTCCCTCTCCCCTTGAGTTCAGATCTGCTGCCAGTATGATTGCCACTCCCCGCCTGAACAGAATAATCAAATTACAAAAAAAAAAAAAAAAATTTCTATCCAAAGTGTTAAGGATAAACAAGCACAGTTTGCCCTAACTGGGTCGGACTGTAATCCTGGAGATGTGCTGTGGGCATGGTACCCAACATTCATGCCTTGGGCTGGGCTAGAAGAGGCGGTGTCTTGGTGTGGATGAACAGCAGCCTAAACAGCATCCCTGAGCAGAGTATTACTTCAGCGTTGGAACATCATGGACTTTCTCCTTACAATTCCTGATTGCCTGCTGACTGTGGAGGTAGCTACAGCCCTTCAGTGGCCTCCCTTCTGCCTGTGCTGACCTACAAAACCCTTTAAACCAGGTAACTGTTGAGCTGTTTCATCAGAAACCCACCTCACACCAGAGGTTTGGTGGGTTTCTCAAGCTCTGTGTTTCCCTTATGTTTAATAGCTGGTATTAAAGCCTAACCAAACAGGGGTTCCCAGAGCACACCTAAATTCCACTTGATGGCTAGTGCTGGGAAGAAGGAAGGGGAGAAGAGACTGCGTACCCAATATCTTCAGATATGAGAGGCCCAGTTTTGAAGGAATGCCAGAACCTAGTGCTCCCATGAGCACTATTTGAAATGGTGCAACGAAGCTTCCTCGAGACATGAAACTGTTCTACTTAGCATGAAATAATTATGCAAATGCCTCTAGGAAGAGGTCAGGGTAATCGTAAAAGCTAATGCCCGTATTAACAGCGCATCAGGTACACGGAGTGAGTGCAGCTCCCATGAAGGGGCACAACAAAATAGAAACCCTCAGCAAAGTTCTCAGCCAAGATGGGTCACTGTTAGGGATAATAAGGCAACTTCATGTCTACATATGCACCCACAGCCGGTGGCAGACTATTTTAGCTTTAAGGGACTGTCTGTGATAGGAGGCAACCAGCAAGAGGAGAGTGGGAAACTAGATAGGAGCTAAAGCACTCCAGGAAATTCCATCAAATCCCTGGATAGACGTTGTCTCACATGTTGAGAAGTGTGATGCTGCAGTACTGGAGGAGTTATCTTGGTTACATGAGTATTTCAGTATTGCTGTCTTTGGTGAAAATACCTGTTAGAAGAGCAAGATGGAGTGACAGTACTTGCATAAATGTATTGGGATGGAAAAATACTAAAATATGGTTCAGAGAAAGAATTAAAGGTGAGATTTTCAAAACTAGTTTCAGAAAGTTGCCACTCAAGTCTCTCTCATCTCTAGTGGGAAAAGGGTATCCTAATTGGACACCTTTGAAAATGCCTCCTTTTTTTCAAAGGGACGTAAATTCATTTTAATTAGTTTGTATTCTTCAGCTGTTTAAGCATTTCAGAAAATGTCACCATGAGTCAACAAAGATGTGCTAATCAATTACATCAGTGAGTTTAACATTAGCATCCCAGTATTAAATTATTTCTTCAACATTTATGATATGGTTTCTAAAAGAAGTTGTCTCCTATAAGACTGGGTTATATGAAGACTAGTGCTACCAAATCCAAATGCCTAGGGCAGTGTAAATATCCTAACTCTGACATCCTGAAGTTCAAATACTGACATGTGAAATCATAACGTTCTTTCACAGCCTCATCCAGGGTCCACAGGAGTCAGACAGAAAATTTCTGATGACTCATGCACGTCTTGTCTCAGGCTTTTAATATGACTTTTTCCACCCTATTTAATGCCTGACCTCATACAGCTTTGTTCCTGTAACAAAAATCCTAGGGAATCTCGTTCTGTCTGGTACCTGATTTGTGCCTGATTTCTTAGAAATGTCAAGATAGTTTGCTAGCATGGTTGAACTCAGAACAAAGCCTGAAGGATGGTGAATACTGAGATTCTTTTAAAAAATACCCTTTTAAAAAATAGCGTTTTGTAGATTATGCCATACATTAGGTTTTGGCTAATACTGAGCAACTCTGGTGAGAGAAGAGAGCTTTCTGTTCCAGTTAAAGTTTGTGAGTTATAAGAGTCATGCACATCTTAAAACACTAAGTAAGCATGGTGCAGAATGGAGCCTGTAATAATTTCTGATGCTGGGAGCCCATCCTGCAACAGGAGGGGACACCACTGCAGTTCAGCAGTCAAAGTGCTGGACTGGGCCCTTGGAGCTGTATACTTCACTCCTGGCCTACAAACCACATTGTATGAATTATTACAACTCTGCCAGCCTGAATTTCCCTCTGTTTAAAGGGAGAGAATGCTAATTCTTTTCACAAAGCTCTACAGTAGGTGCTTGTTTTGTTCAATTAGGACCAGCTCGCTCATTATTACTCAGATAGCAAGAAAAATCCAAAGAAGCAAGAATTTTTTAGACAGTGCCATTAATTTTGTTTATGGCATGTTTTGCATTGGTAGTGTAACAAACTGAAAAACCACAGCTCTCTTTGAACCTCACTTTCTTCCTTCACACAGAGTTTTTCAATTTCACAGTGCACAACTGATTCTGGAGGAGGGGGGTGCAGAGGGGAAAAGAGAAGTGATGATTTTGGCAGCGACACCGTTATGATTTGCTAAAATAGCAGCTTGGCAAATCTGGTTTCTCAAATATCTCATGTTTTGTTAATTACTGACAGCTTTGTTTTTAACTGAACGTGAAGCAATGTGGAGAAATGGGCAAGCATGGCCCCTGACTCACCACTGCCCAGCTAAGCTCGGCAGGTGGGAGCAAGCTGTCTCCAAGAAGGGGCCTGAGCAGTAATTGCTGCCCCAATTCATGAGGTTCAGCGAAAGACACAAGGGGAGAGTTCCTGGAACCCAGCCATGAGGTTCCCAAAAGGAACTCTTCCCACCCCACGCTCACTGGGCCAGTATAAGAGATTAGAAATCTTGCCAAAAAGGAATGTGAAGCAGGCTGGAGAGGTACCCCCTCCCCCAGACATGATTCGATCTCGATAACAATGAAGCACGGGATGACTTGGGGGAACTGTTGGCCTCAGTTCTGTTCCATGTGGAGAACTGGGAGGGATCTAGGTGCTCTAGACCACTAGGAGCTGGAAGCATCCCTGCAGGAGACATGGATTTACCTGGAAATACATCTTCAGGGGTTGGTGGAGCCCAGTCACTTTACCCATATTTGCTTCAGACTAGGGAACACGTCCCATGAAAAGCAGCAAAGTGTGAGACTTCAGGATGTCTGAAGTAAGTATGGGAAAAATGGGCCAGACTAGACACTCCTCTTGCAGTTCACCTGTCAGCATGTCCTGGCCACCTGGAAGTTCATGTGGTGCATATCTCCACATACATTCATCTCCACAAAATCTGAACAATGCTCAGTCTTCCTGGGTTAACCAACACAGGGCATGCACAGTGCATGGACTCACTGGGAAAGCTCAAGAGATGCACTTTGGACTGGGATCTCTCAGGCAAAATTATGGGAGCTTTGTATGAGTAGTAGCTTGTTCTGCAGGTCCTGCCCTCCCTGCTCCTATCCCAAGTGAGCAGGATGTGGGCTCTGGTACGAGAACATGGGGAAATTCAAAGGTGTAGAAAACTGAAAAATTCAAATCTAATGAAAGACAGATTATTTCTTCTGCCTGCATGCATCTAATTAATTTCTTTTCTGCTCCAGGAAATCTCAGGGGCCAAGAACATGGAAGATTTTTTTTTCAAGGACCTGAAACCTAATGATATAATAAAAATATCCAGACAGGTTAATAAATTTTACAAAAGCAGGTTTACAAATTCAAGGTTTATACCCATTCCTAATGAGTGGAGACCAGGACTAGAATATTATGGGGAACAAGGGTTCTGCAGATGCTTGTGTGGTGACAAGATGCTGGAGCAGCAAGACTGCTGGCCATGTAAAGCTATTCATGCATAACTGCTCCTAATGATCCTGTGGCAATTTATTTTTTGACCTATGTTTATTGTATTGGGTAAATGTCACATCCGCTTTTTGTTTCTTTATTAGCACAGCTCATCAGGCACTGTGTGTGTGTGTGTGTTTGTATATGCACAACACATAGACATAATTACACATAAGTCCTTCAGTGTCACTTTTCCCAGAGCAGAGTAACACTTTGCATATGAAATGAATTTTTATAGAAATAATGCTACAGAGATAATATTTTCCAACCATTTTTTCCTCTTTACTAAGACATAAGAGAAATGGAAATAGTGAGTCAGAATATATCTGTAATCACATGGCATGAAGAGAAATTCAATTTCCAAAGTGCTGAGCTTTGTGTCTCGGTACAGAAGGAAGTCTGTAAACTTGGGCTGTACAATGCACATCACAGATCTGGCATTCATGACTGATAAACTGTTTCGAGAAGCAGCAGCATCTCAGCCATGTGTAGCCAAAGACTTTTTGCAATTGTCCTCTCACTGAAGTTAGTTGGAGCTCAGGATGTGATCTGGGAAATCGAGTTTGTACAGTGAAAGCAGAGTGCTGGGAATAAAGGCTGAAAACTTTGGCTCTTTCACAAACTTGTTCCTTGACCTTCAGCACAACAGAGGAAGGAGAGGAGTCAGAGAGTGACCTGGGGCTGCTTTTCCATCACTGGGCTGTCCTTCTTTAACTAGCACTTGTTTTTCTTGCTATGTATTGGGTTCTCATTTCCTCAGGCAAAAATAAAAAGGCAGGGGGAAAAAATGTCCTATAAAGGGATCCTGAGTTATGAAGCCCAAGCCCCCAGAAGACCTCACTGACAGGTTTCTCCCTTTTTATACAATGCAGAGGAGGAAGTATTACTCAGTGAACTAAGATTTCACTGCTTGAAGCACCGGATAATGTTTCAGTCCACCTTCTCATCCTGCACTCCCTTCGTGCCCTCCTGATGGCTGTCTAGAGAAGAAAGACAGCCCTCCTGCCCCACAGGTGGGGAAACCTCCTCGTCCCAGCACACAGTGCTCCTCTGGGATGCTGCCACAGCTGTCCCCAGCTCCTCCAAAGCATTACAGGCGGAGGCACCTGCCACACTTCCCTCTTTCCCTCTTGCAGGTTGTTGCCTTGACCTCTAAACAATGAAACTTTAAGCAAGGAATGGAGAGACAAAAAAAAAAAAAAAAAAAAAAAAAAAAAAAAAAAAAAAAAAAAAAAAAAAAAAAAAAAAACCCCACAAAAAAAAAACAACCTATGTGATGGCTGGGATTGAAGCAGAGAAAAAAATTACAGTAGTGCAAAGTACAAAGGGGGTTAAAAGAAGGAAAAAGAAAAAGAGATAGGATACTTGAATAGCATTGAATATTTGAATGTCTTTTGTTTGAGAGGGCTTTTTTTTAAGGCTACTTGGAAATGTAAAGGGCTTTCTTTTTTTCATACAGGTGTTCTCTATAAATTTTTCCAATTAGAAAAATCTCCTTTATATATTTAGCACTATTTAGAGGGGACTGGGAAGATAAGGCTGCTGAGGAATGCTGCAGGCTAAAGCTAGGTTCTCCAAACTGGCTTTTGTTGCACCAATGTGAATCACTTAATAATTCATATTTCAGAATACATTAATGCAAATGATAATTTTAGCTTGCTATTGAATTTTTAAATATGCACTACAAGCAATTTATATTTCTGTTCATTTTGCCGGGTAAAACTGTTTAGACATTTTTAACATATGCTTGGTTTCATTCATCATATATCATTCCATTGTTTTAATTTGGGGTAATTAAAAATTAGGAACATCACAAATAATACATGGAGCCCTGTGTTCACAGAAAAATAACATGGAAATTATGCTCAATCTTGCAATTTGAATGAAAGACATTTTTCAGTGACGATGCAGTAACAAAATACCAGTGTCCTGTGTTTCTGAAGATAATCTATATCTAAATAATTACTGTGACTAATTGGTCTCTCTTTTTCTTTAAATCATTAGTGGGTTTTTTCATGGATTTTTTTTTTGTTTAGATTTACAAGGAATATTTGGTGTAAGAAGGACAAACATGTTTTTCCTCTCCTACTGAGCTGGCTAGATAATTAGGGGACTCAAAATCAGAGGTTATTGAAGATTCACTTTCTCTTTTTTGTTTCTGGAAACTAATTGTCAGCTGTGACCCCACATTTCAGAGGCACAGTGGGAGCTCAAGTGGCACACAAGCTGTGAGACCCAGAGTGCCCGAGCTGGGCTTTGCCCAGGGAAAGGTAAGCAGCTCTGGGACTCTTGCATTTGTCCCACATCCCTCCAAGGCCGCCAGAGAAGCCAGTCCTGCCTGCCCCAGGGACCGTGGCCCAGCAATGTGCCACTTGTTAGAGGTATGTTTAAAGCAGCAGATGGGGACAGGGGATGCAGAATCCTGCAGCATCTTGCTCTGCCTCTGTGACTTGTTGCAGACAAATAAAATGTCCATAGAGAGGGCCAGAGAGTGAGGAGGACATCCTGAGACCCAGCTGTGCCTTCTCTCTTCCTCACGTTTCTGACTGTGGCTCTCCACCTCCAGCATGTCTGGGAGGGTGTTTACTTTGCTCTCACCATGTTCAAGGGGTTGTGTAACTTCTCTCCCATTCAACCACGCCTGTAACAAAGGACAAGAAAGAGACTTCTGCACCTCCTTCTACACCTCTGGGGAAGATGAACCACCACCTCACCTTCCCACTTTATCCTGCTGGGCAAAGGAAATAAAAATTGCTGCTCTCCACCCCTTTTCAGGACAGCAAACCCATATTTACTGCCAATAGTGCCAGACTGCATTCCATGAACACCTACTCGCCCCTGGCTTTCCTTTGGCCATCATGAGCACTCAGCTATGATAAGGTGGTAGCGTTTCCTAGATATGAGATCTACAGACAGATACAATGCACCTAACTGTGGGACACATCACAGAGCTCCCATGTGCAAATCTCATCCTGTACTTAATCAAATATCATTCATCCGGGAAGGCGAGGAAAAGAAAGAAATGGAAGTGCTATTAGAAAAGAAATGATAATGAGAAGAAAAGAGATATCAAGGAAGGAAAACAATTTGTTATAAATTAATATTACAACCTGGGGATATAAATATGTCTGGTTATTGGAACGCACATTCTCCCCCTTAAACCATTGCTTGAAGCATAAAACTTCCCACGACATGCTGTATTGGTCAATGTATCTCTGTAAGAAGGTGCTTTGTATCTCAGAGGTAGCATAAGAGCCATTAGATGTGGGTGTTGCTATGGTAACTGCTCTTTTTTTTAATTGAATAGCATAGTAAGTAGTCTTGTAAAACCCACCAACCCGTAACTTGCTGGTGCCCTGAGGCAGCATTAATGCAAGCACCTTTTCTTTGTCTTATTTCCTTCCTAGAGAGATGCAGGTACCTCAGCATAAACTGCATCCTAACAAGGGTAGCAACTGGTCCAGGAGAATATATTCCTGTGCCTTTTATTAAGGGGATGGTAAACAGAAGGTCAGATAAGATATAGCAGTTTCATTCCAGGTGGCTTTATATATCATGCGGTATGGTAGACAGAAGACTCTCCCCTTCTTTTCCAGCTGAGATGGAAAAGGCAAAATCTTTTGCTAATGTGTCTTCATTCACTTCTTTCACACACTGCACACCCCCCACCCCCACTCCAAGCCATGGTACTGTATTGCAGCCAGTCAGTGAAGCATCCAGATGAAGTCTTCCAGTACACCAGCCATTTGGATGAGAGGAATTTTGTTTGGCGTGAGATTTACCGGTTTTCTCTTTCTGTTGACATGTGTCAAGTGGACATGTGTCAGGCGTGACTCTTCCTAAATCTCTGAGACCTTCTTCTTTTATAGTACTTTTCAGAAGACCAGTGATCTATTTGACTGCTGAGCTGGGTCACCTGCCTGGATTTTGGATCCTCCCTTGCCTCTGCTCATGTTTTAACTCAGTAGTGGAGTATTTTCTACGCGCATACACACCAGTCCTTCTCCAAGAAGGGAAACTGTCTGGTTGAACACTTGTTCAATTTGGTCAAACATACCAGTTTTTCATCTTCAGCTCCAGAATTCCCTGTCCCACTGCTGATAAGCATGCCTTGTCATAGTTTTGCTGTGGGATTCTCTGCATGGAGCTGTATGTCCAGTTTCAATGTCCTTGTCTTGTGGAGTGTGCTCATACACCCTCGCCTCTTCCCTCTCAGCCCAGTCTCTCGGTCTCAGTACAGCTGCAACATTGTAGATGGTCTGCAAGCAGGTCCTGCCCCTGCCTGTCCAGAAGAGCTCCCAAAAGAGCCTGGGATTGCTGCCATTTCTTTCTTCTCTGTGTTTTTATGTTTATAATTCCCCATGACCAATCATCCCTATGCTATTCCATGCAAGCCCACTGAAAGGAGCACTTCATCAGGATGAAAAGGAGATCACTGTCTTTAATGCAAAAGAATAACTAACCTTAAGGCTTCTTTTGTTTGGGATTTTCATTTATATGTTGTCTGGAGCAAAACCCACAGCTGAGATTTTGGTAATCCCTGTTCAGGTGCTGCCAAACAAAGGTGGCAGTGACACAGATATTTGAGATAAGTTGGGGTTTTTTTGTTTGGTTGGTTTGGTTTGTTTCTGTTTTTGTTGTTTTTTGGTTGGTTGGTTGTGTTTTGTTTTTGTTTTTGTTTGGTTTTTTGTTTTGTTTTGTTTTGTTTTTAAATTTTAAAGGTTTCCCAGTCATCTAAAAGTTCTGCTTTGATTGTTGCACGGTTTCAGTTTTGGTGGGGCTCAAGCTGATCAGATCCAGAACTATGGGTTATCGTACCTAAGTCTTCCAAGAAGCTCTTAAAACACCTGACACACGTCCTCATAATCTGCTTTCTTTTAAGTGCCATTGAGGGAGTGGGCACTCTCCCACCTCCAGGCTGTATCCCAGGTGAGGCACAGCAACCCCCTAGTTCTCCTAGCACAGTTGTTCCAAGGTGGGAAAAACAATGTGGGATTTATTGGGTTAGACTTTTCTCCAAGGCTATATAGTTTTTCAATGACATTTTGATATCAAATAAAAAAAAGATAGCCAGAAAAGCTGCCAAATACAAATCTCATCTTCAGACAGCTGTAAACCTTGGGTACATTAGAGATTGGAGCTGAGCAGTATTGTCAGAGCCTGTGATGTATTTATTAACCAAAAGTGAGAAAATTTGTCCTGCTTCAGAGAACTGAAGTGAACTTTGGATGTCACATAAGCCTGGTGTTACTCTGCCATTTGGGAAGTTAATTTCCCCCTAGAAGGAAGTTACGGCCTTTAATCAAAGGCTTGTGAAAAGTGACTCATTCTGCTAGGTCGGCAAAGGTTTCTAATTTGTTTTGATATTTTTGGTCCTATCCAGAGAATGCCTCTTATTGGAAAAGACAGATTAAAGAAATAGATAAAAAAAGAGGAGCAAATGCTTGATGTGCACTTGAGGTGCCCGGATTTGTTGAAATATGAGCTTGGAAAGTCTGAGTGATCTTCACATTCAGATCACAACTTCACTGTAAAAGAAAGGTCACTTTTGCTTGTATTCTGGGGCAGCTTTTTCTCTTTTGTCCCCTTGGTAAGATCTCTCCTTTTGTATTATTATGGATGTATCTAGGTTTTGAACTTTTCCCTTTTTCTCTTTTTTTTTTCTCTTTTTTCTTTTTTTCTTATTTTTGGACAGAGAACTGATATTTCATCTTTTAAAAGATTTACAAGAAAATGAAATAATATATGCATCACTGTGGAAACGCATGTCTCTGTTCATACCTTTGCATTTTACAGGAAAATATGTCATTCCTTTCAGATCCATGAATTAAGATGCACTATTTTTTGCTGAAGGCTATTTTAAATTAGGCTAATAAATTGCTGCTCTCTGCCTTGCGTGATAATGCATTACATTATCTACTGATGTACACGTATTGTTTGACTCTAATGGTGTGGAAATTAAATGTTAGACATGGGCCAGATGTTCCTATAGATGAATATGAAGTATGACTCTGTCGTAGCTGAGTCTCAATGGGACAGAAGGTAGATGGTGAGGTTTCTTGAACAACAGCAACAAAAAACCTTAAGTGGGTCACTTACATTCACACCCAAGATCCAGCCCTAACATTGGGCTGTTGAGCAGCATTATCAACCTGAGCTCTGCTGTTATTCCTCAGCTAGAGCCAGTGCCTTTCTTACTTCTAATGCCTCACTGCTTGCAAAGCCACAAAGAATGGTTCATAGAGATGGCAAATGCTTGCTGTCCTTGTCAGACTGACAGACACAGCTCAGGGTGCATGACTGCCTCCTGCCTTAGCTGCAAACATTTTGAAGCTCTCCCTCTGCTCTTCCCCCTCTCCTTGTGTATTTTCATGCAGTGGCTGAGAGGACTAACAGATGTATGTTACAGTGAATATTAATGAAGGTCCCCCACTGGCATCTCCTCTTGGAAAAGGCAGGGGGAGAACAGTTTACAATCTCACTCGCAGGGCTAAATTACCCAGTGACTCATAATCTAAGTACCAGCAGAATGCTGCTGAACATGGGTATTTAGGATATTTGATAATGATGGACAGAGGCATTTTCAAAATTGGTAATAAAGCAGCTTTGCTTTGGGAATGCTCTGACTCACTACAGCTCACTAGCATTTACAAAAAAAATAATCCCAACTATGAGATTAACCAAATGTTTGTGTTTGTGTGTGAGGTGGGAAGGAAGGACATTTTTTTTTTGCATTATCAGTAAAGGTCTGTAAGCAAACCAGAAGGACTTTTGGAAGCACTGAATTGGCAGTGAATGGATTTCTTATCACTAAAAGGAGAAATGAACTTTCTCTTTTCTTTTGCCAGCCCTGCTTGCAGGACTGGCCCCACCTGACCATTGAGCTCAGTGCAACTCCCTACTGAGGATTTCTTAATAGTGCCCCAGCATACATGCCCCATAGATGGCCCCACACTGGCACAACAGGGAGGGTAGAAAACTGCAGGATGACCATGGGAATGAACAGTGGCAGGCAGAATCAGGAAACAGCTTTGCTGCCAGGGAAGGGGTTGTACAACTGCTTCTGGAAAAAGATGTCACGAGGTAGACTGAAGTGGGATGAAGGAGAGCTGGCCATGGCCACAGCACCACATTGCTGCTGAATGGGCAGTGGTCCTCAGCTACGTCCCATGAGGGGATGTAATGGTCAGGCATTTCCAAGGCAGAGGGTACATCTAGCTTGAGAATTCTGAGCTGCCACTGTGTCTTCTGTCAGGCTAATATTTCTGCAAAGATTTTGGGTATAAGCTTGGGTTTTGGTGCATGAGCTCACCAGAGGCCAGAATTGTAAAGAGTTTTGTTATTTTCCCTGCTGAATGTGTCAGTCATCCCCAAGAGCATCAGGCCCTGACAGCAAGCTCCTTTCCACCCACATTCGTGTCCACCACAGTTCTGTGAGTAACGTGGCATGGTGGAGGGAAGATGAGCACAGGGTGTATCCCACTGCAGCCCACAAGCATCAGTACCCATGTCCTGGCTGTCAGAACCACGAACAAGCCCAAATCCCCAGCAGGGATGATGCCACAGCACTGGCCTCAGGTGAAAGGAAGCATCAGTTCTTCAGTGTGTCATTTGTAGAAAGCTAGGATCATTCCCCATTGAGCTGGAGTATTTCTTGGGCCTCTTCAGTGGCAGGCACTGTCAGATATACTGGAGAATGTTTTCATCACAGCTAACAGAGGGCTATCCAGATTGCTCGTAACTGTTTTTAGCACAGTAAACATGCAAACCAAGTGCCTGGGGAAAGAGAAAAAAAAAAAAAAAAGAAAAAAAATAGAAAAAAAAAAAAGAAAAAGCCTGTCCTTGCAGTAGCTGATCATTTTTAATTAAATCTCAATCTATCAATCTAGTTACTGTGTGAGAGGGAGAGAACCAGCCTTGAATGGTTTAGGATGTTGGTGATCTGAGATGCTCTGTGACCCTGTGCAGAAGCCAATGTGGCCAAGGCACTCCTGCTGCCAGCATGAGGACAAGGCACAGAGCCACAATGGTCCCGTCAGCCCAGCCTCCACCTTGCAGCCCACAGGTTGAGAGAGTCTGTCAGAGCCTGGAGTAGGTTTCTTCAGGAGTTGATGTGGTTCCTCACTTCACTGAGCTTCCACGGAAAGCAGGGTTTGTGGCATTTGGGTGTCCTGGATGGTACCACGAGAAGCATGAGAGCTTCTGCCCAAGCTGCCACAATGCCAGCTTCCTCCCCTGTTGGATAGAGCTGAGCACGGCCCAGGAGAGCTGGCTGCCATGGCAAGTGGGCACCATTTGGAATGGAACAGAGCTTGGGGGGCTCCTCCTGGGCACCCTGCACCCTTAGCATCTGCAGTGCCTCTCCTCAGTGGATGGGGATAGAGTGAGTGGGGAGTGAGTTACCTTTTGGTCTCTGGGCTCAAGGATTAACCCCTTCTAATTAAACTAGTCCAGTTTAAAATGTGAAGGTAGAGATGGTTCATCTGATGAAATGTGATATTTACTGTCTTCACATCTTTTCTCTCTCACTTTTAGCTGTATTGTTCATGAATGAAGAACAAAAAAAGCTGTAAAGACAGTTGCCAGCTTCAATACCAGTTTTGGGTCTGAGAGGAGGTGGGAGGGGGAGGGAATGGCATGTGTCCATCTGCATTTCAAGAACAATGAGCCTCAAAACTGAAATTATTTCCTATTTGAAAATAGTGATTAGCTAGAACCAATTTAGCTTACTGTATAGTGTCCAGCATCTGAGCTGTGGCCCTCTTTGAGCAAGATGATCTCCAGAGGTCCTTCCTTCTGTGATTCTGTGATCTCGGAGATGATATAAAAGGTGAATAAATGAAGCGTCTAATGCCCTGTTGCAACAGGGAGCTGAGGCAGAGAGTAATGTACTTAGGTATACAGTGGCCTGGTTGTGTGGTGAAAATCACTAACACAACAACTTAATTTGCAGCCCTGTTCCCTTAAACAAGCAGCCACAGATGGTCATATGGTCTTTGGTTGGCACCTGTGGCTCAAAATAAGGGTAGAAGCAGCCCTATCTGATCTATGAGAGTGCCTGCAGTGGCCTTGATTTCTTATTGAGGCACCACAGTCCAACAATCTTATCCATCTCATAACACCTCCCTTGTTTTTCACATGGAATGTGCCTTATGTGTTAATTTGCTTTCTTGTAACTTGCATTTCAAAGGTCTGTAGCTTCTTAATACACCTTAAGAAACCATCAGGTTTTCCACCTTCACAAAGTAGCAGGTATTTTGGCAACAGCACCTTCCATTTATTGAAGTGGAAAAAAGATCATCGATTCTTAATACAGTGGAAACTACTAAATTAAAAATCCTTAAATTACCTGGACCCAAGGAAATTCAGGACTTGATTCTGGATCTATCCACTGAATGGAAATATTCATCTGTGGAACCAAGACTATCCCCCTGATTAAAGGAGCTTTACGCTAAATAAAAACAGTATTTAGTGATGGGGGGAGGAGAAGGGAGGAACCAGCCACCTAAATATTATCTTTTTCTTATAAAGGTGAGCTGGTATCATTCTGGAAATGTCATTTTGCTATAGGTCTCTACGTGCAACTTTCCCTGAGGGAG
>VXBN01000577.1:16033-54234 GCA_013397395.1 Sinosuthora webbiana
GGGGAGTTTCTACATATCTGCCTCATAATTCTACATCCTTGCTGGTTGTATATATTAAAGTGATATGATCACTGTGCTTTGTTATCATGATTTCTTACAGCTCAAAAGAACTCCCGTGGCAGTCAGGCAGTAATACAAAATTAAAGTCAGGCATTTTCTACCTCTTCACCAGAAGGTGCCCAATGACCCTGCACAGGAAGTTCTCTCCTATCTGTGACAGGTTTGTTACAGGCTTTACTTCTTCTGAATGGCACATTGTCCACTTTGAATGATTTTCTCCTTCATGTCTGTTCTTTCATGGTCTCTGCAGAAATTTCCATGGAAATTCTTAAATGAGAACTTGTCCTTCTCTCCTTTCTGTGATAAGGATCTGTGGCCAAGGAAAACTGAGCCAAAATCTCCCGATTCACAGGCACCACAGCAAGCAACATCTGATAAGAACTGCTACTGTACAGGGCTGAGCACATTTCAGCTGGTGGCCTGACCGAGAGACCACTGCCCACATAATCCAGCCAGCCCTCTCATTGCTAAACAGCTTCCAGTGGAACCATTACTTAATTAAAAATACCTTGACCAGTCCCATCGATGTGGGAAGCCAAGACCAAAAAGACTTTATAAGGAAAGTCAGTGTGACCCCAAATGAAAAACTTACTCGTGCTTTTCCCTTTGCTTTCTAATTTCCACTGCAGATTCACGTCCTGGTGAGCCATGACATATGCACAGCACATTTGTATATGAAATAACTTGCCTCTTCTTCTCTTCCCCCTGCTACAGCTGCTTCCTTGCCCCCACGCCTCGTTCTTGTTCCTAGACCTTGTTCACCAAAAACTTTCTAATAGAAAAAGAAAAAAAAAAATGAAAGAATTTTCTAGTGGGCATCAAGCTGTTATAACAGTTCAAGGGTTTCACGTGGATTTGACTTTCAGCTTCAGCCCAGGACTGTGAGCATGAGCTCTGACTGATGATGTGAGCAATCTCTCTGCCACACTAAGCTAATCACAGCAAGCCAGCTTGAAGTGTCAGTGTATGATGGACAAATGCTAAAAGGCAAAACAGATGGGAAATAATAAGCCTAGATTTTACGTTGTGAACCTACCAAGTATAGTTTGCTAGTGATGAAACCTCTGCAAATACATCCCTGCAGATAGCTTGAATATGGCCTCAGTTCAGAGCTGCTAAGTGAAATTCTGGACAATGGATTCCTCTTTGCAAACACATTTTTGTTAAAAAAGGAAGTTGAGGTTAAACTGTTCAAGTGTACAAAGTGCTTCAGACTGGACTCTTGGCCCTAGGTGCCAGAATTTTGTCCCATTGAAAGGGACTTTGGCAAAATGCTTCCTATCACCCTCCTCCTGCACCACAGGGAGGGTAGCAAGCTGGCAGCACACTGAAAGTTCAGTGAACTGGCATAAGAGATGCTACCAGAGAGAGCTTTGCTTGTTCTATGAGGGCTTACTTTAGGCCAAGGAAATAAACAGAATTTGCCTGCAAATTTATCCTCCTATAGTGTTAAAATATTTCCCTCCTGTACTGGTTAGTCTATATTTTTTACTAAACTCCATGCTTCTGCTGCCTGCTGTTCTCTTCTCCCTTCTCCAATAGTTCTCTTTTCTTTCAACTTCTCTTCTTCACTATTGCCTCATCTCATTTCTTTTCCTTTTGTGCAATATGCCATCACATACCATCGATGTTTTATCCTCCCTCTACTTTATTGACTCCAGCTAGTACTTGCAAACTCCCCGGGCAGTTTTCGTGCAGCAGTGTTTTCATACCAGCCCTTCCTTCACCTTTTGCCCCAAGCCAACTATGGACATTTGTTTGTTTGCATAAGGTAAAGGCATGTACTTTTTTGAACATCCTATCCCACAGCTATGTCAAGTTCCCAATGCCATTTCATCATCTAAAATGCTTCATTCTTCACAGCTGAAGCGAGAGTCTGCTGCCTGCGTACAGTGACTGATAAAATGGTAACCACAAGAAGCCAAAAATACAAAATTAATCTGTGTGGGCTGGTTCATGACCCTGAAAAAAACATCCATACATGCAATAATCCTTGTCTTTGGTCTACCACTGATCTAGCCATAAAGAAATTGACAGATTTTTGTTACCTAACAGCACCCTTTTCTGGGAGATATATAAGGAAACTTAAATAACAGGTCTCTCTGGGAAGCATATGGTACAGCAGCAGAAAATTGTGACTCTAGCAGTGGGACTCTGCCATGGTAACCTCCCTCAACATGGGGAATACTGTGTCTTCTCCTAGTTGGTCTGTGTTTTCAACCTCTTTTAACGAGACAATAAATTGTTTCAGTGGACAAATCCTCACTGGAAAAAGCAGTCGCTTTTCCGGGGCAGGCTTGGAACTTCATTTTGCCTACTGAGGCTCCGCTTAGGCTCCACTCTTCCAGGAGTGTGGATGGTTCTCTAGTTCATCTCAGGCTCAGAGAAAACCTTTGCCTACTTTATTTTTTTTTGGTCTGATCCTGTTGCTTAAACACAAACTCGGACACTTGGCTGGTTTTGCTCACACAGCAGCAGCCAGAAGCTTCTCCTGCACCCTCTGACATCTTGAGTATTGGCAATTCCATTCTTACAATGAGAACTGGCAGCAGGAAGCTCAAGGGAGGCAGAGATGAGAAGAGAGAGGAATTCCTGCCAGACACTGCAGGATGTTGAATTGTCTCTTTGGGTCTACGTCTGCTGATGTAACACATGTCAATCTGTGGGGAAGAGCTCACAAATCAACCCCTTCTCAGGTGCTTTGAACCAACTCTTAAATTTCAGAAAAAGCTACGCTTGGATAAGCAACATAAGATGATGTACCAAGCCACACACATGGGAGTGCCAGGCAAACTGTTCACTATGGAATGTTGTGAGTTACAGGAGACAGATGTACATAAAGATCAGTGGACACACAGGTCCCAGTTTCCCTCTGTGCCTTAAAGAACACACAAATCCCAGTTTCTACCCTGGATATCTTTCCATTGTTCTTATGTTCTCAGAACTTTGCCAGGTTAAGTTGTTTACACATTTAATTGTTAAATCATTAAACTGAATATTTTTTTTTTCCCTGTTGTCCATGTAAAGCTAAGGATATGGGAGAAGGGCAATCAAATTATTTCGGGTTTTTGGGTTTTCTATGAAGTTGAGATTGAAGTCAAAGAAAGTTATTTGTCTGGAAAAGCAAAAAAGTATACAGCCTTCATTCAGATGCCCTAACACTGTGCTGCTTGAAACTGAGTATCTGCTTTCAGGATGTTACTGTGCATATGCTTGTTTGCCATTTTCATGGACATTTTTCTCAAATGTGGCAAATTGTATACATATATATGCATATATAAAATGAAAATCACCATATGTCTATGTCTGGAGAAGACTTTTTGAAGCTTAGCAACTGAAGTATCTGAAGAATCCCACTTTCAGAACCTTCCAATGAGGATGCTTCATCCTCTCATCCCTAGAGACCAAATTATATGGTCTTGCTACTGGGTGACTTGGCATGTTCCAGCCAGCAATACAACCTATTCTTTCCTTACAGTGGATGAAGGATAGTGTGCTGTCAATGGAGCACAAAGCTAGGGAGTTTTCTTTTTCAGTTACAATTTCTAGAACTGTTCATGCCCAGAGAAAAAGGCATGAATGGGATGAGGTAGAGTTTTGGGCAAAGGTTGAGCACGGGAGAGAATATTAACTTTAATTTCAACATTTTCTCATTTTTAACTCGTTTTACTCTGGCATCTTTGTATTCTTTCCTTATGATGCAATTATGTGCATTTAAAATATCCTTATTATTTACAGGCAAACATAACAGTAAAATATATGCATTGTTTTCTTTGCCCTGTAGCTACACAAAAGGTTTATGAAATTGTCTGTGACAGTTCCTTGACAGGGAAAACCAGAGATATTACTATAGTAACATTCAAAGGTGATTGCAACAAAAATAAATTAATTCAAACTAAGGCAATATTTGCTCACATAACATGAGTCATTTGGATTGTGAATTCCTGACAATGGTGAAGAAGGAAAAAAATCATCAAGGAAGAATGACACTGTGTCCTCACTCCATACCGCAGAATCCAAAGGCTCTCACTGTCAACCATGGAAAAAACAATAACACAAAAGTGGAACATATATTCCTGTTTAGCAGACTTAAGTTATGCACAAAAAGTGGGCCAAGTTCACTTTCACATATGCTTTGGGTTGCCTCTTGATTTCCATGCAAGCGCCTGTTTATAGCAGGGATGTATCAGTGCAGAGAGGGACCCAGCGCCCCTTGGATCAGTCTGTGAATATGAAAGACACTACAGAGATCTTTATCACAGATTAGAAATATGCAGAAAGAATCTAAAATCAGATTTTGCCCTGCACAAGAGCCTGGCATCCAATGTGGGCACTCCTGTTCTGCTCCCAGCAAAGTATATATAATAATAAAAATAAATGTAAAGCCTCTGTGCTCCTGCAGACCTCTGAGCTCTTAAACAGATAAAACCAAGGTGCCAAATTCTGCTCTTCCTGTGCAGCTCCACTCATGTGCCAGGGATACAGAGTCTGACATTGGGAGGTTAGCGCAGTGCAGGTGGGATGCAGAACACCACAGAAGGACAAGATTATGATTTTTCCACACAGAAAGACTGAGGAGGGGCTCCTGTTCTGAGTGATTATACTTAGATGACAGGTGAAGAAAAGAAATTAATAGAAGACTGTGCATTTCTCTCTAATGTGCTGTAGCAGTTTGGCTTGATACAATGGCAGCTGTGAGTTTTGAGAGATGCTCCTCAGAACTGTGAAGGCACAGGGAAAATGCAGCCATATCAGACACAGAATTCTCTGTCTCTCTGCCCCTAATATATGCTACATTTACTCAAGAATGGGCAAAACACACTTCAGATGCCATTAACACACCAAAATAAATTGTATCTTAGAACAGGTGCCCTGCCTTGTAATCAAGGAATGGTGCCCATATAGAGTGATTTGCCCAACTGTCATTCTCAGACTACCTGACAGTCTAAATCTAGGAGATGAAATTCCACAGGCAGTTAGCTGCCTTGGTGGAGGGGAATACCATGCATCCAAGGGCATGGGGTGGGGAGGTGGAGGAGAAGGACAGGACAGATGCAAGGAAGGGGAAGAATTTAGCTTTACCCTCTAAAATCCAACCCTCTCCTTTAAGAAAAAATATTTTTTAATCACCTTGACAGCCAGTGTAGCCAGCTCTGAAGTAGAAAAGTTCAAAGAAATTATGCTTCTATTGCCTAAATTTTAATTAGTCTGTGGGTAAACAGGAGCTTTGAAGCTGTCTACACAGCAATTTCCATGTGCCCTGTTGACTTGAAGAAACCAAAGACTCCAGCAATATTCAAAGCTGCCCTCTGCAGATGTGTAAATGATTCCACAAAGTGCAAATGTGGGAATTTAGGTCTTAGCCTGAAAGATCTTTTTAAGGATGTGTATACTAATTCCAAAAAGAGACCTTCCACGCAGACCTATAGGTCTCTGAAGAATAGCTGCAAAGTCAAGTTCCCAGAAGTGCCGGGACCTGCAGACCCAGTGCAGACCACTGTGTCGTAGCTTAGGCCGATAAGCTCTGAGCAATAAATTTGTGTAAGTGACAAAATCCTCCAGACTGTAGAAAAATCAGATGGTGTTCATTTCCATGATAATTCATGCTTTGGTTGAGCTACTTTTGACTTCCAGTGAGAGACGAATTTGACCTACTCTCTCTTTCTCATCTGCTGGGCTGCGGTCCTGCCCTCTAGCACTGTATATGTATTCCAAGCTCATCTAGATGTTGAAACAAAAGCACAAATTAGATGACAATCTTCCATTCTTTCTGTGTGCTGCCAATACCTGTTTGTCACTATAATGGTATTAATCATCTTTTATTTATAGCAGAACATTGGAAGCTTTCATTTTTCCCTTTTGATTTATCTGTAGGACAACAGGTGCACAACTTAAGCAGGTGTATGGATGTGTGCATATGTTGTGAGTTTGCTGATAGCCACAAAACATCTTTAGTAAATTATTACTTGTATCAAAGCTGCCATTATTTTTATTTCACGCCTAAACTTAATTCCACAGCTGTTAGCTCCCACACTCCATTAGCTGTTTTGTGTCATAACTGCAGTAATGCAGCTCAGGGGTGCAAGACCTCTTCTCTCACCCTCCAGAAACCCACACAAACAAAACATCTCTAAACTATACACTGCTTCCAGTTTCTTCTGAAACTTGGGAGAGGCACTGAAAATGTATCAACAGTTTCCATTGGCAACTGCTGCAGAATAGCATGTTACTGGTTCAACAGCTGACATGAAATGCCTTTCCATATGTAAAGCTCTGCCTTAAACACACAAGGGACACGAAGAAAAAAACTTCGTACTTTCTTTTTCTTTTGTCTAACAGTAAATGGGTAGTGTTGAAGTGCTGGATGCTTAAAAAAAATGCAGTTATAATTTTGGATCCAAGCTGTGAGAACACTCATTGGAGACAACTGTTCTCCCATGGGCTAGCCTTGAATAAACAATCACAGCTCTGTGTGATATTAGTTCTTAACCAGATTCTAGCATTGAGCTGTTGCCTCGCCATGGTTACTTGCCTTTTAAACCAATGTTTCTTTTCCTTGTTTTTTGCCAAGATTCTTGCTTGCTTGGCAGTGGCTCATTCTCATTTGAACTTTTGCCCTATTTTAATCTCCACCAAATTTTTACTCTAAAAGAACCTTTTCACTTATATCTCTTTGTTGCCCTGAATTTCTTTTCTGCGTGTGAGAACTTACTCAGGGACATGGCTTATGGGAAAGAGCTCAAGTGACTGTCTTCTTCTGAGTATCCAGCAGCTGGCAGACATCTGTGAGATTAGAAAACAAAGCCACAACAGCACAAGACAGTAGCCGCTCCCAAAACAAAACTAAATAGGAAATAAGGAGACACACAAACTACCAGGTCATTCATTTGGAGATTTAGCTGAGCTTGTCAGCTCCTGAGCTTGCCTCACTCCAATTCATCTGAGGATAACCACGTTAAAACCCATGTAAGGGCATCACTCTGACACATAGGGTTCCAACCTTGAATCCCTCACTTGTCCTGTGCCTCTGGAGCTGGCAGAGCACTGGGGGTCCCATGGATCATTTTAAAGCCCTACGGAAGGGGAACATACCTCTGGTTGCTTTGAGGCAATTCTCCAGGCAACCCAGAAGAAACAAACCAACAGCTTCTATTCAAAAAAAGCTAAAATTCCTCCCTCACAAGAAAAATATGTTATCTTGAAATATCTTGACTATTTTTTTTGTTGTCTTTTGTGGAGATTCTTAAACGAGAAAATTAATGGGAAATTGCTGAAAACCCTCTCCAAAAACTTCTAGCCACATAGTTGATTAACATTATTTCCACTGCTGAAAAAGAAAAAAAAACCCACAGCTTTGTCTTAGTTGCTCATTCAGCTTCTTATTCCTTGGAAAATGTCACTGCGTGGTTGCCTAAAGGAAAGGCAAGTGCATGTGTATAATATACATGTGCTTATGTGGATACATACATACAAATATACAAAACCATAATGTAAGTATTTCGTGCTAATAGTTGGTTTTGGTAAAATCCATTTTCTTACCAGAAGCATCCTTTCCAATTTTCCAGTGTTAATAAAAGCACTGTTATTACCATTTATTAATCTCTCAGTCTTGGCTGTATCATTTGGGCCGAATTTTTAGCATAAAGTAAAACACAGTTTAAGCCTCTAGGACAACACACCCCTTTGGTGTGCTGCATGTAAAATGAACCAGAGTAACATCCACCTGGTATGTGCATTCTGACCAGACAAACTAGAGGCCAAGGATTCAGTCATCTATATTCACAGATTAATAAGGAGTTGTGTTCACAGACTTACCTGAGACCAACTTTTCACCATTTAAAATTTTCTAACTGACAGTTAAATGTAGCAAGTTACATACTTCTTTTAAAATATGATCTTAACAATACTGCATATGTTAGAATTAAAATTTTAAATTAAAGCAATTAAAAGCATATCTTTGTTTGCTTTTATTTATTAACTTTTAGAGGGAAATTTTCTTCACAGTAGCAAAATCAATACTCTGAGATAAAATTTCTAACAAGAATTTCCTTTCTCATAAAATTTTATTGGCAATTTAATTTTTCATCTCTATTGAAACAGTAAAATGTAAAAAACAATGCCCTTTTTTTTCTTGTAAAAGGTCTTTATTTACTTTAGAACCCAAGCAGGAGGTACTTGTTCAGCTGAGTTCAATAAATTTCTGCATCTTTGATACCTCTTCATTTGCACAGAATCCTAGCTGACAGAAAAATCACTAGCTAATTGACTAGAGTATGTTTTATATGCGAGTGTTGGTTACAGTCTGCTTCACAACCCCCTTGTATCTGACTTGGAGGTGGGCAAAAGTGCCCCCCTGAACACAGCACTCTACTGCACAGAATCTGGCTGTTACCCTGGGCAATCTAGCCCTTAATTCCTAATATACTAATTCCTAGTTTGATCCAGGTGAATTACTGTTTTTTCCTGTTGCATATGTACAGCAGCAAATCATTGCACTACTTTGGGCACTGAGGAGAAATTAAAGGGCTCAGTGCATCACTCAGTCCAAGATGGGAACACAGATGTGAGAAAGACATGGGTCCTTTCTAGTCCTTTGCCATAACAGAGCAGGAGACAGAGAAGGAAGGCTGTTCAAAGCCTTGCACAGGTAGTAATGCCTTGCTTCATTCTAGGCTCTCCCATCTGATGATTCCAAAACTATTTGTATCGTTTGAGTCACTGGAAGATGCCAAGACGGACACAAATATTATGCCAACGTCATGGCAGGGAATTGGGGATGAAGCCAAATTAGGTAACTTCAGTCCAAGACTCACACTGAGACCCACACCTAATACAGCTCCTGCTGTGTTTCTTGTGCTAGAACTGGTCTTTCTGCTGAATGGAAGCCTCCTTTTATAGGAGCAATACCAGAACAAAACCGTGCCTTGCAGAAATGCGGATGAGAACACACACACATCCACGCTCTGTCACCAACTGCGTGGCTCCCACCAGGTAGCAATTAGCACAGAATGTGCACTGTAACATGTAGGAGCAATAATCCTTAACTGCTGGCTAGCATCCTCATCCAGCATCTCCTACTGTTCTGATTTTCAGACAGAAAACCAGACTCACACAGCCAGCACTGCCCAGCCTTTGGGAAGGGGGCTTCTCCCCATACAATGCTGACTTTTGTCCCGCTGCAGAGTGTCCCTTTCCCACACGGAGCAGTCCCTTGATCTGTGAGTAGTGCTTATGACTTCTTCAGGAACCACTTGCAAAGGACAGTGCAGCTCAGCAGGCCCTTTGTAAATGTGTGGCTGTGACACATTAATCAGTTACAATGACCCCTGCAATCATTTACAATGTCTTTGGGGCTCCTTGTGTAAAAAAATGCTGCTATGCCAAACCAATGGGAGAAAAAATTGTGCCGTGGTTGTGGCTTTAAAACTCGGACTGTGAAGTATTATTTGTATCAAAGGATGAAATAACAAGTCAGAAGGGTGAGAAAACTTGAAAGGAAATAGGCTTAGGGAAACAGAAGCTAGAAGTAATCAATAAATCATAGAATAAAGTAAAGAGAAAGAACCTTTAAAGTGCCCAGCTTAAATGTCAAGAGTATTAGAACAAAAGAGCTCAAAGCAGGAGAATGTATGACAGGAAAATATGCTGAAATTCTGACAGAAAGTATATTCACTCCTGAGCTTGGAAAAAAGTACAGGCAATGAAGGGCAGCAGAGAAAAACAAAGAAATTTGGCAATTGTGTAAGTTCCTCTTCCTTGTTTAGACTGAACACACAAGACCAGTGTTATTATTTCTAGAAGATTCTGGGTCGTAAAACTGGGTAAAAAAACCCCCAAACATCCCAGCAGTGAAAAAGATCAATTTTAAATTTTATAGTATGCTGGGAATGTGTTATCACCTATGCGTGAAGGTATGCCATGAATATTGCAGAGTAATAGATCCTGCTTACATTATACCACACCAAAACAGAAACAGAGCCAGCCTGGAGTTGGTCTTATATTTGTCTCTGGACAAATTCATTCAGCTAAAATTTAGAGTTTTTTCTAATGACACTCTTTCAGTGATGCATTTAATCTCCTATAGCTCCAGCCACATATAAGTCTAGGCATATTTGTTTGCTCTACTGAAATCAATGTATATATCCATATAC
Source organism: Sinosuthora webbiana (assembly GCA_013397395.1). Taxonomy (NCBI): domain Eukaryota; kingdom Metazoa; phylum Chordata; class Aves; order Passeriformes; family Sylviidae; genus Sinosuthora; species Sinosuthora webbiana. The sequence continues at coordinate 26,245 of VXBN01000577.1, forward strand.
TTCCAGTTAAACTGGTACTCAAAATATTTTTCCAAGCTGTAGCCTAAGTGTTGATGGATTACCTAGTTAGCCATGAATTGCATGGCTGCTTCTGGTTTTGGCTACTGGCTAAAAAACAGATACCTATTCCGTTTGAAGCAAGCATACAACAACAGTTATTAATATAATATAATATAATATAATATAATATAATATTAATATAATATAATATAATATAATATAATATATTCTCCTGGTACCACACACACTGGACTTTGTGAAACAAAATTTTCTGTTCAAATGGGGTTTGCAGTCAACTGAGAAAAGGCTGCTTATGCACTCCTTATCTGAAACCTTTATGGAAAGAAACAACCCCACTTTTCTGTACCTTGAAGAGCAAAATATGGGAAGTTGTCATAGAGGCTGCCAGGATCTGTGTCCCAGTGGAAGGCAGACAGACAAACTTATGGCCCTGTGCTTTGGGTGATGGACTTCCTCAAGAACGGAAGATTTTATGACTTGTGCAGCTATTGTGCCACAGATCTGGACCACAGATATTCTTAAGTGCCCTGGTGGCCCCAACCACTGCACAGGGCTTTTGTTTGGGCCAAGGACCAAATAGATACTCTTTGCAATATGTGTGCAGTCAGGACACAGTAAAAAGTCATTAAAACCACACATATTTCTTCTTGTGGTACTAAAGCATCACTTTAAAACCATGTGGACCATTCAGGCAATGGCAGGGGAGAAAAAGTACATTGAATTGGTTGTGAAATACTGTCAGTTTAAATCAGCCAGTGGTATTTGATAGGGAAACAGAGAAGCTTAGTCCATTTTAAAGAGCCTTCATTAAACCATCCTGCCCTTCTGCTGCATGCACGTAAATGACAGTACTGACGTGCAACAGTAATGTTAGCAGGTAAATTGAGTGCTAATGCTTGTGTTAATGCTTCTGAGCATGCCCCCTATAAAAAGGAGACGTTTCCAAAAACCTGATGGGTCTGACGTGAGCAGAGTGCTGAGTCAGGAAAAAAACCCAACTTACTGCAAGTGTTCATTTGACAGCAAAGGATTTTGTGGTATGCCTCAATGAGACATTTAAAATTTCACTCATAATTTTATGAAATGTCTCTCATTTAAGTTGTCAAATCCTGACAGGCTTGTTAACAGCATCAAGGGGTGAATGGTCCTTCATCTTCTTGCTCTTGCTCAACTGAATGATCGATGAACAAACTAAAGATGACAGCTGCTGCGAAGATATCAAGAATCAAAGGAGATGCGGAAGATGTTTCTACTCCTTCCTGCCTAATTCAGCCTAAAGAATTTGTTCTGTTCAAGAAAAGGTTGGAAAAGCAAGAACAGCAGTAGCCTAAATCCTGTCCTTAAGTCCAGCTTTTCTGCCCACTCCAGCAAGGCTCACTACACTGGCACAAAGCAAGGCAGCTTATGAGGCTGGGGTCCGCTAGTAATTTTCTGTTTCCAGGGCTGTTCTTCCACCAGGAACCCCGAAGCTGAGAACCCAATAATGGAATAAGCATGAAAGGCTATCAGAGTGTCCCCAGGATTTACACAATATCTTGACAAATTTGACTCTAAGAACAGCAAAACAACTATTTTTCTTAACTGTCCTCCATTGAAATGCTAGTATTTTTGGGGTGACATTAGCTCTCACTTTACCTTAATGTCTTCAGCCCATGTCTAACTTTCCCCAAATTTTCTTGTAAAAAGTAGTGACGCACATGGAATACAATGATTTTTCACGGCCTATCAATACTTGCTGAAAGCAAATGTTGACTTTCAAGATGTACTTGAAACCTCATTCTAAGAATTAATGAGGGAACCAAAGCATGTTACATGAATAAATGGCCAGTCAGATTGGCTAAGTTTTGAACATTAGGTCAAGATTATAATAAACCAGGTGAATGACATGCAAACCAAGAGTGACTCCAGTCTCAGGATGTGTATGTAATACACTGGGGGGACACACAAAGGGACATGGGAAAACTCTGCATAGCTTGCTCAGGGACTTTCTGTGATCAGGAATTCCGACACCATTAAATAAATGATTCCTTAGACGTTATTCAACTCTCTCCTATCAAGCCAGCAAGGTCCACACTGCAGTTATTGCATGTTTGGCCAAACTGATAAACTTCAGTGATGAGGTGACAGGTTTGGCATATTAGGGGAGAACAAAGGATGTGATTTCTCTCAAGTTTGGCAGGACCCTCAGCATTGTCTCCCATAACACCACTTGCATAACATTCAGCAAACTGATGAACTACGTAGTAAGTAAATAGACAGTGGACTGTCAATTTACAGGTGGTCCGTAAACTGGCAAAACTTCCAGGCTCAAAGGCTTGTGATGTGGCTGGTGTGTCAAGCTGGAGACCAGTTACATTTTTACTGTGAAGGTAATTGAATGGTTGAATAATATGCCTAGAGAGGATGTGGAGTTTGCCTCCTTGGAGACATTGAGCCTCAGTGGACATAGCCCAGAGGACTGAGTTCTAGTTTACACTGCTTTGAGAAGGAAAGTTGGAGTAGATGATCTCCAGAGGTCCTTTCCCACCTCAGCCATTCTGTCATTCTGTGACAGCCCCATCTTTGTCTATACCTTGAAGGCATTGGCATACCGAACATTTGTTGCTTTTATTCTAGGAATGGCACGTCAGTGTTTTTTACAGAAAGTGTATCAGTTTATTGTAATTTCCTTGACATACAAGCTGAATTTACAACTCTATTGCCATCCTTATTTTTCCCATTTCTTACTTCAACTTTGCACAGTGCTCTCTAATGAATAAAGTCTATAGAATATCTCACACAATGAGAAAAGGGAAGAACTGATTACCCTTTATTGAGAAAGTCATTTTTAAAGCTGCATTTGTTACCTAGTTTCGTTGAGTCAGCACAAAGCCTTTCTTTGTTCCAGAGTAGTTTGTCTGCAGTGTGTGTACCACAGTGTCCTTTGTAAGCATGCCATATATAAGGTCCGGTATTCCTATCCCAGGGTTAGCAACTCTGCATGGTGCCATGATCCCAAGAGAATCTCAGACAAGAAAAGCCACTTTCAGGAGCTCCATTTCCCCCCTGTTTCTAGGGCAGTGGTCCTCAACTGAGGCAGCAGCAAGCTCAAAAATAATTTTAGGCCAATATTTAGAGTTATGTGGTAAAACAAACACAGGGCTTGTGTACTTGTATATGAGGCTCATCCTGTCCTGCACTGCTGCCCAGCTGCTAAGTGAATCCCCAACCATAATCCCAGAGTGAAGCAGAATGTTGGAGAGAATGGAGACAGGGTGCTCTTCCATACCCCATGAGATCCATCTAACGACAAGTAAGCCATGCTGTTTGCCAGTGCCTGATGCTGATTACAAGCATCTATGTGGGGAAATGGAAACTTTTCCTACATAGGAAAAGTTGGAGCTAAGGCCCTCTGGGCACTGATGCCCCATCTGTTCCTAAGAACCACTCTGCTCCATCCAAGGCTTCAGGGTGGCACAGGGCTGAAACACTCCTGGGAATATTACTGGTGGGCAGGGAATCAAACAGGTCACGGAGTCCTCTTCAACCCACCCAGTGCATGTGCTGAAGTTAGTCACTACCACTAACTGCTATATTTATAGAGGGATGTCGTAAGTTTGACGTAAGACACAATTTGTTTTTTCTGTACAGCAGGGCAAAGGTGCCTTTCTCCTCCCCTTCTTCAGTTTTTGGATAAACCCTTACTTGTTTTCACAGGAACATTAGCTCAAATCTGCTGCTACTGTGCACAGCCGATAAAACTATTGCTTGGAAAGACCATATGTCACATGGAACTACTCAAGAGGCATAAAGCCCCGCTTTTTTGCCAATCCTTTAAAGATATGATTTTATGCTCAGTTAAAATGGAAAAGAGCATTATGTTTAAAGATAAACCCATTTACTGTGCAGCCGCTTTGCTAAATTCTGTCACCAAATTACTTGTTAGTAAGACATTTGGACTGCCTTTAAAAAAAAAAGTTGTTGCACATCGCTTTCTCCTTGTTTATCAGTTGCTATGACAATGCTAATGACAATATCACCACTGACAAGGACTAAAATCTTTTACTAGAGACAAGAAAAGGCAAAATCAGTTCTGAGGAGAAAGTTCCCTTTATTAAAATACTTCTTGTTACCCTTTTTGACCCCGGTAGTTGACCAATATTAAGGGTCCCTAGAGGTTGTTTCTGTTTGGAGAACAAACGGATGAGGGAGTGAATTGAGCTTTTTAATGTGCACCTGTTTGTTTAGAAAGACTGTACACAATGTCCCGTTACTCTGGGCACAGCGGGAGTCAAAACAATAGTCAGTGTTTTCTCTTTTCACATTTTCAAGCTTCTTTTGAGCCACAACTCCAGTTATCTCTCTCTTAGGTTTCTCTCAAGGTCAGGCTACAAGGGTTTTCCTTGCTGGCTCTGGCGTGTCCTTGCTACTTGCTATGTCTGCTTCTCTGATGTTTCTGCTGTCACTTTCTGAGTTGCTCCATTTCATCATATGCCACCTTGTCCCCAGCCTTTGCAGTTGGATCCTGGAGAAGTGCCTCAGCCCCCACAGTTCAGCACTGTAGGCATGTGTGCCGCGGTAGTTAGGGTGCAGAATGTTATGGTGCAGCTCCTGGAGTCTCAACGAGGATGTCCCAAAAAGAAGGCAGTTCTTTTCCTAGGGAAAGGAAGCTTTCTCACCCACCATCTTCCACGAGGTTTCATGGCTGACTTTCAGCATAACACCGAATTTATTTCCAACAGTGTATTTTTGCTCCCTGTCAGATCAGTTTCTCTACAGTAGTGCTATAAGGTGGGGGAGCAGAAAACATGTTACTATTTCCTAACAAAACAGCCTCTGATGCAACTATAATAAAGTTGTGAAAAAGTCCTACAGGAGTTAAACAGATTTGACAGCATTTAATTTCCATAAATTAAGGGCCCGATCCTGCTTTTCTTTTGCTAATGAGTACTAGAGGGAGATAATGCATGATTTTTTTCAGACAAACTAAAGACAGAAATAATGCCCCAGCTCAGCAACAAAAGACAGGTATGGGATTAAGCTGTTGGAACATTTTTATGGCCAATAGAGGTATTTTCAGCATTCCTGCTCTGGGTTAGACCCATCTATGCTGCTGTGACCAACAGGTCTCCTGTCCAGGCCTGACTGAGATACACAGCCACTGCCTCTGGCAGTAGCTCTGCTGCTGTCCCTTGAGGCTCTTTGATTGGAACAAAGCTTGCATATAGCATAATCTCCACCCAGACAGGGAAAGGTCTTTGATTTTGAACAGCAAAAACTCATAATAGTTGCATTTTCTTTTGCTTTTAAGGAAAGAGACACCAGCAGTTTTAATTTATCTCATGTTTATGCCAGGACTATTAACATGACCCATTCAACGCATATGGAAACTGCTTCTAGTTGTTCTCAGGAATGACCCATCTCTAGTTTTCATATACTTTCTTTTTATATTTTCTTCCATAAACCCATGTCCTACCAACTTCCCACCTTCATATTTATGTAGGTGATGGTCTGTGGCGGGGTTTATTGTAGATTCTGAATGAGAAAGATCCTCTGGTATCACCTCATAGACCTATAACTTTGGAAACAACTCCTTCACTACCACAGATGAAACAGCTATAATTTTCTCAAGGTCCCAGCACCACAAATTATGTCTTTGGCCACATTTACAGCAGTAACATAATAGTTTGGCACAGATGAGACAGTCAAAAGTTGTCTTTCTAGACTGTGTTTCCAACCATTAAACTGGGGTGGGCATAGTCCTGTCAGCACTGGTGAACTTCATGCTATGAAAAACCTCTGAATTCAATAGAACCTCATTTAAATGGAATTTCATATACTGCAACAGAGGAAGCTTGCACCTTTAATTAAAAATCTCAGGCTATCCACTCATGCAGCCAGTCCTTAATCCCTAGGAAATGTTCTTTGCTGAGACCATTATTTCTTAATTAATAGACAGTGAACAGTATATATTTGGGTTAGCCTTTGAAACATATATTTGGTTTAGCCTTTGAGAAAGGGGATGAGTTTTCTCCAAGCACTGTAGAGGGTAAACATCTCTTTGCATGAAGCATCCTGTTATGGGTATAGTGTATGTAAATTAAAGTGAATGATTCTGCTGAGCTCTCAGCAGAAAATGGAGTTTGGAATAGTCATGTCATCTGAACACAGGTATTCTGAACAGTAGGAAAACAGGGCTGGAGGGCAGGGGGGAGGTGGAGTAATTAACTCTCACTTTAAAACTTTGAAGGAAACAGTTCAAAAAGTTCTCGTAAGATTGTCACAATAAGACTGCCAAAAGAGACATTAGGCATTCTCAGGTTTACAGGTTATTAATTTCTTATATTTTCAATAAATTGATAGTCACTAGGTCAGAGTCTTAGGAAAAGATCTCCCCTCTCAAGCAAGTATCTTTAACAGTCCACTCTACAATAATTATTCTCTGTCATACTCTCAGAACAAGGATTTGAGAACTCGTCACTCAGCCCTGAACCTGTGGATCAATCCTGGATTTGTACAAATTGGTACATGTCCTAGTCTGATCCAGGCCAGAGGGGAGCACTCAAGCTTATTTCTCTTGAACTTGCTATGTGACTGATCTTTATGCTGCCTGTATCCTTACACTGACCTTCTTCTGGCTACAAGACAACAGTCAGTCTCAATCAGCATAAAGCTGGGTGTTGAAGATAACCCATCAACATTTTTGGAACCAGTGCAAACCCAGTGTCAGCACTTGCAATACAAGTCCAGCTGAGATGTATTTTATGGTATAGAGGGAGCATGGGAACTGGACTTAAAGCACTGAGCAACAGCCTCAGAAACATGCTCTAAATGTAAGGAGATTACCTTATGAGGCCATTTTGCCTCAATCTCTCCTTTTGGATGTGTTCCACTTTGCTCACAATGCTTTCACATCCACAGAGTCAGACAGCATGAGACTAACTCTTCAGTTAGGGTTCAGGAGGGTTCAGGGCAAAAAAAAAAGAGGGAAAACACATGGGCTTCAGCACAGACTGAGGCACCTCAGTAAAGTAGAACAGCGTAAGCAGAAGCAACAAGACACCTCCAGCCCCACAGTACTCACTGGCCTGCTTAGCCACACATTTTTGGAGGAGGACAGAGAATTTGAGGTAATTAATATCCCTACCCCTTTGCTCTACCTGAGACCACTGGCTATGAGGGAGGAAGGTTCAGTCTCATTCTGTTCTTTCCTACCCAGCATCCTGCTGTGCATCCTACATGTGCATCCTTGTTCTTTCCAGTGCAAGCTGTAATAGATCTGTGGCTCTGGGCTAGTGGAGCAACCCCACAGTGAGGTTTGGAACAGCTCACTGCACCCTCCTGCCTGTGTCCTGCATCCTGCATGCATCCTTACTCTGTAACTATTTTGTTCTGGTTTTGGCACCTGGCTTAAGGCTGCCAGGTACCTTGGCAGGCAGTTTCCCCCTATCCTAACCTGACTGGTAGTACGTGACTAACAAAATTCATATATCAGGTCAGGATCTCCTTTGTGCCACCAGCAAACAAGGTGTCAGGATTAAAGCTCCACCATATTTAAAGAGGCCAAATAAGTGGTTTATTCCTTCCTTCATCCTTACACCCTCCTCCCTTTCTATCACGAACAGCACTTGCTGCTAAACTAATGTTTGCAGCAGTTATTATCAACACACTGACCTGGGACTTGTCATTATCCCATAAAAGCAATCCTACCCTCAGCTTTGTTAGGAGTAATCTAGTTCCAGGTTTTTATTCAGTGACATATTCTTAGTTTTGCTCTTGCTGATCATAAGCTGCTTTTTGATGAAAATCAGTACTCTCAACACTTAGTTGAAGCCACGTCTTGTTTAACCCCACAGGCCAAAAGCCTCCTCAATCAAAGGCTGTGACCCCTGAACATTAGGTTAGACTGAATAGACTGTCTGTAGTCGCTAGCTATAGCAATGTGTATCTTTGGGAGCAGAATATTAACAGACCCCTGTGGGAAAAGAAATGTCTGACTTGATGATAACATTTCATACTTTCTAAACAAAAAGTGAGATAGAGCAAAATCAGGCGCTTGTTCTTTTGCTTAGCTATTATTCCTGACTAAAAATGAAATCTTTCTCCAGTTCCATATGCTTAAAATTATTACTGTTTTGAAAAACTGACATCAGCTGCTTGTGTCCTGCTTTGTTGTCTACATTCTTCCAAAGACCATTTAACAAAAGTCCTGGAAAACCCCAGTCCCATGGCACGTATTTTCTCTCCTCTCTCAGAACAGTTCCATTATGCCACTTTTGAAGGGTTTGATATTTTGTTCTTAATACTGATTTAGAAGCATCTGCTAATAAATTGACAGGTTGTGACACCTTCCCATAATTTTAGAGCTTTTTCACCTTAGCTCCTGAGTACTGCTTTTATGGTTTCAGAAGGCTTTTTGTTCACACAGCTTCCATCTTGAGTAGCCCGTTGAATGGGGTTGTCAAGACAGCTATGTTTCATGTGCATTTTTCCTGGAACTGAATTCAGTGTTGCCCATAAAATTACAGTTCCTCTGTCTGCAGCAGGTTTTATTCTGCAATGTATAGCTTTTGATTTCTATAATTTCTCATCTTGCTAGCATCAAATCTATTTAAAATGCTTTCATAAGGAGATTGTTTTTATTGGTTGCACTTGAAATTCATTCTCTTCAGTGTGTTACCCTCTTTCATTACACACCTAACAAATCTAGGCTCATAATTTGCTCTGTCTTGTGCCCAGTGTGTTCACTGGGAATAGAATGTCTGGATATCTGTATCCAGCAAATGGGAAACCAGTTGTCATTAGAGCCTTGTTGCTACTCTAACATTTGCATCATGGCACTACTCAGAATGAAGTGATGAAGCTGGTGAATGAAGCTCTGTTTAGCCTGGATCTGTGCATATCAATAGGAAAAGTGAGCATGTACTCTAAATAATCACTGGCAGATGAAATAAATCTTTGCTAAATGTAGCTTGCCAGCAGTGTAGTTTTTCTTCATCCAAGACGTGCACCCCTGCATATCTTCTATCTCCAGTAATGTGTCATTACATTGAGGCTTTTTTTTCTACTTTTGGTTGGCAGATTCCTGCTCTATGGCTTACTTCTAAAGGAGGTCAGTAAAAAGTAACCAGGCAAGCAAGCCTAATGTCAGCCTGTGGGTGTAAACTGGCCACACGAAGATTCATATTTGCTTCCGTCACAATTTAAAAAAAAAAAAAAAAAAAAAAAAAAAAAGGGTGTAATTTAAAGACTGGATACACTGTCTCTGGAAGTCACTGTAGTAATTGTTTTAAACTTTGAATTATTTTTTTATTTCCCTGTCAAATAACCAAAGACAGAAAGTGATCAAGTAAAAATTGTAGGCACAGGTAGGGTCTGATTTTCTGGTTCTGCATGAGAGTGTTTGAACTTCGGGACGCAGAAGAGGTAATCAATTAAGAGCAATCCACTGATTCTTTCCTAGGGCTTCTGTTGTCCAGAAGTCTGAAATCTGCTAGGCATATGTCTTTTCCTCAACCTTCTTCCATAGGTGCACCTGCAAGTATGGATATGGAAACCTGTTTGCTGGGATGGATGGATGGGACATAACACCCATTCAGCCACTTTTCAGCGCTGCTTAGGGGGGAAAGTCTAAAAAGTCAGGCAGAACACCCAATCCTTTTGAAAACCAGGCATGACAAGAACTGGGATCTCTTTTAATCAAAGATTGCTGGCAGTATAGTTCAGGAAAAGGAGGGGAGACATAGTTAATTTTTCACAAAATTTCCTTATTTCTAATTGCAAATACTTGACACATTTTAAAAATCTGAATGTTATTTTTAAAGCTAGTTTAAAATGTTATATAAGTTTTATACAGATCTTTTCACACTATGTCTTCACATATTCATAACTAGTTGGTGCTGTGTGCAATATTATTACTTATGTGGTAATAGGGCAGTTGAAAAATGGTTTAATTTTACTGGCATATCAGTAAGCACTCCTGCTCTCTGGTACCAAAACAACTGCAATACTCATAAATCTCCTGTTTGTTTTGTAATGAAATAATATGGACAGCCTGAGCATTACAACACAAACAGGAAGCACTCTGTGCTAAGAAAGAAGACAGCTATACTAAATGGATATAATTATCTTTATCTGTTACTAATTTATCTGTTACTAATTGTTCTTAATAATTTTTAAAAGAACACTTAAAAATGTAAATAAAAAAGTGAAATTAAAAAAAATCCTTCTCATCTCTGAATTAGATGTTCAAAATGGCTATAATTTCTGCTTTTTCCTAAATACATTTTTAAAAAGCAAAAACCACCTTAACTATTTCCAGTGAAATATAAAATCTGAACTTCCCCCAGCTACAAAGAAAACAAAGACTTACAGTAGCATGTTGCTGATCTTGTTACCAAACAATTTTGTGTTTGAAGTTTTTTTGTAGTACCACAAATAAGAGCTTATATTCTAAATACTTCCTTTTTGAATTACATGCCAGGTCAAATTCTGCTTTTATTATGCATTAAGCACTTACGCTAGCTCACAGGTATTTTGGGGATACTATCCATCATAAAACTGGGACAGATTTTGCCGTCTTCTATCTATTTCATTCTACTTCCCTTTTTTAAATGACTTACATTGAAAGTATCACCTTAGAAATATCAAGAAGTATCACCACAATATGGTCAACTCTCACTTGTTTTTTTCACTTTTTTTACGCCTAAATTACTAGACAAAGACTTTCATGATAGACCCCTGTTGAATTCCTTTCCAAAGCACCAATACGCCTCAGTTCAATCACACCCCCGGCCAGACAATTTGGGTAAGTTCTAGAAGAAGCTGAGAAGTTGTTTCTTTTTTGGTTTATATTACACTTCTATGCAGTGGGTAAGTTATTTATATGATTTATTCTGATGCTTTATTAATTCATTGCACTTTGTTTTTTCTTGGTCGCTTGACCTTGTATACTTACCACTCAAGAGGGGTGTGAGAAGGGACATTTGTATCTTATTCTGTATTTAGAAGGGGAAATTCTCTTTTGGCTCTGTTGTGACAGTTGACAAACATAGACAAGGGCAGCCATTGCCAGTTAACCTTTAACAAAGTTATGCCAAACCAACTGCAGAAGTCCAATATGAAGCACTCATCTTCAGCTTTCCAGTTGCCAAACACACCAGAGTTTTTTCCCCACAGTATTTTCCAAAGCAAGAACACCAGTTGGATACAAAATAACTCACTTGTGTATCTTGATATTTTGCCCACCTTTTCTGCTAATATTTCCTTCTCTCACCACCTACAACTGTTTCCCCAATGCCAACACCTTTTTTTTAAGATCTGTGTGGTTGATGGCTGAAACCCCACCCCCACCCCCCCCCAGCCTCCAATTGCTATTTGTGATGTGATTAGACAGGTCAAGTTTAATTTCAGCACCGTGCATGAATCTGTTATCCAATCACCCTAATGATACACTACTCAAACCAGCAGTGGGGCTGAGGATGGAAAGAAAACCTTGATTGTAAGTTGTCTGCCAATGATTGGAGTCTGTTATGAAAGAACACTAACGCAATCATCCTTGGCTCCCTTTGCCAAAGGTAGGGAACGTTCACATCTCTTCACTGTCGCTGGAGCTGGAGCTGTGTGACAAATGAGTAAAGGTATGCCAGAAAGAATGCAGCATTGCAGGAGGGACTACTTTTCCTCAGAGTTAAGGCAAGGGTATACACTTAATAAAATCAGCACCTTTAGGAAAATATCATCTTTCAGGTAGAAGATACAGCCCCTCTTCAGCTGAATATTGCTCTCCAGGTTACATAATCCAGCCTGCTGAATCAAGAAACCACCAGTGGCAGTCCCAGACAACTTGTTTTAGTTTGCCATTTCATCAGTAGTTGCACGTGTTTGAGGCACTCCCATGTTCAGTAAAAGAAGCCTCCTTCCAGGGGCCCAGCTGCCTGGATGGTATACACGTCTTGCTGCACACCCTGCCAGGGCCTGAGCATCTCCCAGCAAACAGCCCTCCAGCCAGCAAGATGTGCTCCTTGATAAGGGAGAAATCAATGCCAGATCAAGACAGAAACAGTGAGATGCAGGAACAGGCTGAATCAGCACAGGCAGATCAAAACGTCATCACAGTCGTCACATCTGCATAATAAAGTTTCTTGCAGGGAAGTGAAATAGCTAGAGTAAGGGACTCTGCCTCTAGTTTTCATAATGCCACTCCAGAGCTGCTCTGTATGCACGTTTTGCTTCTTTCAGACTCTTTGGATGTCTATCATCCATGGGAAAAAACAAGCAGGAGCATTGAAACACTTGGGCTAGAGTGAACTAGAGCCTTTATTTGTATCTGTCCTGCAACTGCACCTCCCATTTCCAGAATACCTCCTTGTCCTTGAATGTGCCAAACACGAGATTTGGCACAAAGAGCCGACTTCTGCGAAAACATACATTGACAGATTACCTTCTTTTTTAAGAAGCCCCACTTATTCCATTCTCCCAAGAGCCAAGCTCTGGTGTGTAGTCATTTAAGAATAAAATACACTCTTTCTTTTAAGTCACTTTTCATTTCTGTCGCTGGAGTCGTCCTGGCTATATAACCTCTGAGCTGCTGGCAGCATGGTCTTTTGCCCACCCAGGCTCTACCCACAGAAAACCACACAGACAATACATTTATGAGAAAAGCTCAGCCCTCAAACACAGAGGAAAGGGATCAGACAACTGCTGGCTCCAGGCAAAGACCTGCCAGGGCTCCCTCCATGACCTTGAGCAAATCACAGAATTATAGAACTGTAAAGGTTGGAAAAGACCACTAAGATCATGGAACCCATCTGTTACCACCCCAGCTTCACCAGTGGTAAAACAGGCCCCAATACCCTGTATCAGACACTGAGCAAACCTAATCATCTCATAATACTCATTCTGTAGTTTTACTTCTTATTTCATAGAACGGCTTGGGTTGGAAGGGACCTTAAAGATCATTCCAAAACCTCTGCCATGGGCAGGGACACCTTACACTAGACCAGGTTGCTCAGAGCCCCATCCAACCTGGCCTTGAACACTTCCAGTAATGAGGCATCCACAGCTTCTCTGAGCAACCTGTTCCAGTGCCTCACCACCCTCACAGTATATGTTTTCTTCCTAATAGCCAATCTAAGCCCACCATCCTTCACTCTAAAGCCATTCTTATTCCCCCTTGTTCTGTCTCTATATGCTGTTGTCAACAGTCCCTATCCAGCTTCCTTGCAGTCCCCCTTTAGGTACTAAAGGTGCAATAGAGGTATTATAAAGGAAGATGCTGCCAAAGTCTCCTTGGAGCCTTCTCTTTCCCAGGCTGAACAAGACCATCTCTCCCAGCCTTTCCTCGCAGAAGAAGTGCTCCAGCCCTCTCTCTGATCGTCTTGCTGGCCCCCTTTGAGTTCCTTTGAACAGGTGCATGTCCTTCCTCAGCTCATTCTCAGCACTCCCACTTAACTTATTCTCCCTACAATATTTACCCACAACGGTGCGGCAAAAACTGACTGGGGAAAATAATAATAAAAAATACATCCGATGTCTGAGCCTGTAATCTCTTTTCGGTGATGGGGTGCGGGGGAGGATAACCCACACCACCGCAGAGAGCGGGAGAAACGTTCCGCGCATTCCCTAGCCTCGCCCTTCCTCCCCCTGACAACCAACCAACGCCTCCTCAACACGTCGAGATTCCCTCAAAAACACCCCGAGTGAGAACCGCTCTGGCGCGTACTTGAAATCGCTGGCAACGAAGGCGTGTTGGGTGCAAGAGGGACGTTCGGGGCAATGAGGGGTGCCTGGGGCGAGGATGGGTGCTTGGGGCGAGGAAGATGAAGCGGAGCTTTCTCCTCAGGCCTTGAGGAAAGAGCTTTTTTTCTTTCTTTCTTTTAACAGGGAGGGAGGTGTGGGTTTGTTTGTTTGTTTGTTTTTGGTTTGGTTTTTTGTTGTTGTTGTTGTTGGTTTTGGGGTTTGTTTTGTTTTGTTTTAAGAAAAGGGGGGGGATCCTGCCGCCCTCCTCGGCGCGGCCCCCGCCGCCCCCTGGCCCCTCAGGCGTCGGAGGCGCGGCCGCCGGGCTCCCCCTGGAGGCGGCGGGGGGCGGCAGCGCCGGGAGACCGCCGGGGATGGGCCGGCCGGGCCGCGGCCCTCCCTGCTTCGGCAGCTGGAGTAGTAGTAATAATAATAAAAAATTAAAACAAAAAAAAAAACCTATTATTGTTGTTTTTGTTTTTATTATTCCTATTAGTATTATTTTACGGAATTTACCAGTAATCGTTGCATGGGCATCCCCCCTTAAAAGTCAGAAGGCTCTGGAAGAGCGATAGCTGCCAGCCGGCGGGGGCCCGTTGTCTCCCAACACGACTTTCCCGCGGAAGGCGGATCAATAATGTTCTCCTGCAGGCAAAATCGGATCTGAGCGAGCTGTGCGCGCCTGCGAAGTGCAGGATTGCAGGATCGGGACTGTGGAAGATAATGGACGGGAAAGGCGGATCTTCTGGTGTGAGTACTGTGATGACTCGTCCAGCACTGGAAGCGTTGCCACTGCCCCTCCAGGCTCACCTCAGCCAGCACCCTGCAAAGGAGACGTGTGCCGCGACGGAAAAAAGGATCTGCAATCCCTTGTTCGTGTGTTAAACAGCATCATGGAGTGGCTGACCATAGGGAATAGGTCACAGCTAGACACGTTGGTGGGTGGTGAAAAGCTAAAAAAAGTCTAGACTTCATCTTAGAATGTATCTACACTATAAATAAATAAGGAGGAAAACTTCAGTTGTCTGGCACAGGCTGATGGTGAGGGTTTAGGCTGTCATAAGCCTCTGCAGTTTGCTCCAGTCCCACAGAAGTGGGACCTCCAGATGTATCTCAGAGATTTCTGATTGATGAATTTCTGGTTATTAGTGAAGCCCTGGCTACTCAGGCTTTGAAGAGTGGGCACTTGGTTTGGAATTAACATGTGAGGGGAGTCTAAGAGCAGTGAAACCCATACACCTTGCTTTTTCTCATGCTTTGGAGATGTGCTACCAATCCTGCTCAGGGCAATGTCTGTGTTGCCTCAGTCTTCAAGTCCCATTACAGGTGATTAAAATAATCTAGATTTAACAAATTCCCAAATTACCCTACCCAAGTCCTTGTATGAAAGAAAGGGCATCATTTCCGACAGACTGGATGTGGAAAAATTAATTTCCTGGCATCCAAACATAAGAACAGCCATGCTGGTTTGAGACAAGTCCATCCAGCCCAATAGCCTGTCTCAAACATAAACAACAGCTGATGCCTGGGGAACAGCATAAGAGAGGGGTAAGCACACAATGATAGTTCCCTGGCATGCTGTCCCAAACTCCAGCAAGCTGTGGCTCAGGGACTTCCCTGAGACAGATGTGGTATCTTTAAATTTAATAGCCCTTGATGGATTTTTGCTTCCATGAATTTGTGTAATTGCTTTTTGAACCCATATCAATTTTTGACATTGCAGCATCCTGTGACAATTAGTGGCACACTCCAACAAAACAGGGTTTAAAGAAGAGCCCTTATTTTGTTTGTTTTGAACAGGCCACCTAATAATTTCATCTGATGCTCCTAGTTCTTGTGGTATGAGAGTCAATTACAATCATTCCCTATTTGCCTTCTCGGTGCCATTCATGATTTTACAGATTTCTCTCATGTCCTCCCTCACATTTTGATTTTTCAGATATGTATTCTTAATCTATTTTGAAATCCCAGTACAGAAGCCATGTCACTGCCTGGACCTTCCTCTGTCCCAAGTGTTACCGTTTTGGAGCTAGTAGGTTTGAACAACAGCATTTTCAGGATGTAGGCATATCAGACATATTTATATCAGGATGCAGCAGTGTTTTTAGCGTTGCTTCTTCCATACTCAATTCTAAAATTTGATTTACTTTTTTTGAACACTGCTGAGAATGGATCTGGCATTTTCATAAATATGTCTAGATCTCACAGCTCTTCAAGGATTTCTTCTGTGAGAGCTAATGGTGACTCCAGCACCCTCAGCTCTGTATGCAAAGTCTGCTTTTCCCACTGGCATTACAGTACACATATCTATGTTGCCTTTCCTCTGTTTTATCACCCAATTACTCAGTATCATGAGATGATGTTTTTGTCATGTGCCGTGTTTTTGCTACCATAAATAACGTTGTGTCACCCACAAGTTTGCCACCTTGCTGTTCAACCCCTTTCTAGTCTATGTGTCTGGCAGATGGGTTTGGTACTTACTTAAGATCCTGGTGAAATTAGCGGGGTTCTGGAGGAGGAAGTAGTGGGCAACTATTTCTCCTCTTTCCATCAGCACAGCTTGCATCTCACCTAGATTCAGATTGAGCCAGCTGCTCCTCAGGGAGAGGCTGGCAGGCTCTTTTTGACCCTGCAGCACATTTGGAGGAATGCTGGTGCAGGCTGTCCATCGTGCGCAAGGCCAGCTGTTCAGCTGACACAACCAATTTACTGCTGGAGATGAGGAGCCAGCCATCATGGTCATGGGGACAGCTGACATGGAGGTGGGGTGGCCTCAGCTGGACACGGTGATGGAGACAGGTGGGGTGGCCTGAACAGGGTCTGTGGGGCAGTGCTGGGTTGAGGGAAAACCTGCAGAGGCAGTGCCCCCATTCTTTGCGCACCTTGTGGTGGAGTCATCATCATTCCCTCTACACAACCTGACAGGTATGTTTGTTATTAATAACAAGCAAGACTTTTGGAGGCAGGTCTCTGCCTCCTCGCTGCTTGTCAGTGCTGAGCATGGCCGGTCAGAGCGTGCTGTGAGCGCTGCTCACACAGCCAGAGCTGTCCCCGGTGCGTCCCCATTCTAGCGTGTCAGCCAAGCGTTTAAGACACCTGCTTCTTTTCGCTCCTGTGCTGGCCACAGACTAATAGGGACAAACGGGAAGAGGACCTAGCAGAATGCAGAAAATAATCGTCCTGTGCCAAAAGGGAATGTATGATCAAAACTACAATGGGCAGGCAAGCAGCGAGGCAGTGACCCGAGGCAGCGCAATGTGTCAGGAAGAGAGAGCAGCAGCCCAGGGACAGCAACAGCCCAGAGCCTCAATTTGTAATGACTGTGTGGACCACATGCCAAAAAGTCTCTCCCCACCTCCTTGCTCCAGAGGGCTCTCCTAATGTTCTTAGCCACTTGGACATCACAAGAAAAAGAACCTGCACGTTTCCAGCACACAACCAAAGGCATTTGCTTAAGCAAAACGCTACTGTGCTTCGGCACTGCTGAACCTGCCTCTGACTCACAGTGCTCCAAACACCTGTGAATCAGACGATGGGAAATTCTCCCTGTCTTCACAAGCACAGATGAGTTTGAACCTTCTGGGCATTTTAGCAGTTTACCATCTGCACATATAACCTTTTTTCTGAGCACACTGAAGTCTTGTAGGAGGATGTTAAATCCAGGAACCAAAATAAGGAAACATGTTTACACCTGCTACATCTGTTCAAGAATTTCCAGCCTCTATTACACTTTTGACTTTCACATTCCCCCTCCTCCTCCTTCCTGTTTGGTCAAATGCCACCATGTTAAAAACAATCCTGTATTTTTCCCCTCAAGTCTCACAGACTTTCTATCGAGTCTTGTGAAAACTTACAGCATATGAAAGAAGCTGTGAAATGGTCTAGCAACAGAAGCAAGTGCTGGCTGCAGTCTCTCTTCCTAATCCAGGATTTTCAGATACTAGGATTCATTGTGAAGAAAAATGACATTAACTGCATGAAATATAGTGATTTTAGTTTTTTAAACTGGAATGAAAAATGAGGAGTCAAACCATTTCCAGTACAGATGAAATCTTCCAGAAAACCAGGTACAATAAAAAAAAAAACTTAAAAATAGATTATGAAAAGCATTATAGCACACCAAAAAGGCAGCACAAAAAAGATCTCTGTTAGCAGATGCCCTAGTCAGTTATAACTGGTTTGCTGTAGGAGACAAAACACACTCGTATCTTCTGTCAGAGGTGATCTGTTTCACTAAAAGAATTACCTGTATGATTGCGCCTATTGCCAAGTCAGACTCCTAGATGTGAAACATTTGTGAGAAGGGAAAAGATTTCTCACTTGTTGGGGGATAATAGCAAAATAGTTTTACTGAGCAGAATTGAAAGGAGATTTCTTTTCATAATTTTCACCAAAATTTTTGTTAAGGTTTTTACTGAAAATATTATAAAATGTTTTTTAGTGAAGCAAGTACTTTGAATAAAATTAATTCAAGAGTGTTTAGTAGCATTTTTATAACCATTCAAATTAAAGTATATGTAAAGAGGTTGAAAATTAGAGCAAGAGATACAAAAAATATTGGATAAATTCAGACATTTTTCTCTGAGTAATCTGTTTTTTCTAATGACCTTTCTCTTGGAAGATTTACATTGGATTTGTTGAATGTGTGAGCTGGATTATTAATAATATGGGCAAGGTGGGGGTACTGGGAAAAATCCTCATCTTCCTGTCATTTCCTAATAAAGTCCCATTAATGGAAATGTTTTCATGGGTCAACAGGTAACTAAGGAGAGTGCCATTTAGTGATTGTGGCATTTGGTGTTATGATAGGGGCCTCTGTTTCTTTGAATTGCTGTGTGAAGCATGCTTCCTACAACACTATGAGAAATTAACAATATTAAGGTCAATATGGGACGGATTTGGGAAGGTTTGAGGCAAGTCCTGTGGTCCTAACTCAGGCAAATTCTCACTGACAGGTCTTGGCCAATACAATCTGCAGGTGTCCACTTTCTTTCAGCATTTAGCCCAGTATTCAACCAGAAGAAAGCAGTTCAGTAATTCATTAGGATATGATCATGCCGGGCTGGTTACTAATTGTTCAAAATACCATTGGAGGCACTCCAGGATGCTGCACAGCACTCCACAGCTGGCAGCCATGGTACACAGGCGGGTATGCCACCCAAATAGAGCTGAATAGCATGACAGCCACAGGAGGAAAGCAAAAATCCCTTGCTTCCAAGCCCATGGGAACCTTCCTGTGTTGTGAGGAGGGAGCTGCAGGTGCAGGGAGCTGCAGGCAGGATGAGTGCAATGCGCAACCCCACTGCCTCATGCCAAAGAAAAATGTTAGCGGCAAAATAATTTTACTCCTGGCTGTCAAATGGGAGCTGCGGGGTTCCTCTCCTAACAATGAAAGGCAGACTACTGTGCATTAACAGCCCTGCCGGTGCACAAAGTGGCCTAGCCTGTTATTAAACTGTACAGCTAAAGCTGTTGTTCTCCACTTAGCTGAAAGTGAGTTACCATATTGCAGGTCCCCCAAGACGTTCCCTACCCTTGACATATCCTCTCCCTCGCATGAGTGGTAATGACTGGGATCAGATCCCTTAGGCTCCTGCCTGCATTATTTTATCTTACTTTAGAGCAGCTTTTTTGAATAACAGAGATCTGGTCTGTCCCCTCTCCTCTTCTCTGCTCTTACTCCTCAACTCCCCTCTTTCCCCCAGCCTTTATTCCTGAAACTCTTTAGTGGCCATAAGGATCTTTACAACAAATACAGCCAAGATAACTCAGCTGTCCTCTAAGAAGGTTGCAGGTGGGGTTTCCCTGCACAGCATAGACTGGATTTTAAATGTATGCAAATAAGCATTTGTGTGCTCGACCCATGACACAGAAGCATCAGGATGTACTCGCTGACAGTTTTCTCTAGCACTTTTGAATTCACGTTTACAAATTTGGCTCTGAAATTAACAGAACTGCAAGTAATAACATAATTCTGACTTCCAGGGAATTTCACAGGCATACTGAGTAAGGACTTGTGCCTAAAAAGCTGTACAAAGGATACATAGATTTATTTTGTTATACACATGTATTTTTTTTTAAAGGAAAAGATTTGCTTAGTGGTAGTCTTACTTCCTCAGGATAGACTGGATGGCCTTCACATACACCGCCATAACAGATAAAATCAGTCCCTTCCCTAGCAGCCTTTTTGTGTCACCGCCTGGCTTTGCTTGTTGTGTATATGCAGTCTTGATCTGTCGCTTTCTCCAAGGCCAGCAAAGTAAACTCATGCTCCTGACTCATAGCTCCAGATGGATTCAAGCTCAAGCACAGCGTCCCCCTGGAATTTGGCATATGTAGGTTTATATGCCCTAATCAATCAGGCTGATTTCAGTTAATCCTAATCGTCCTATTAGGGTTCCCAGATAGCAACAACAGCAGCTAGAAATCCCCAAGCAGCCTAATTGACTTCATCTAATTACATTCCTTCTTGAGATTTCCATTAAACTACCCCCTGAATTCATTACAGTGGTTGGCTGTAGGTTTTTAGGGCTTCTTAAAAAACATATGCAGCTATTGGGATAGCTCAGTTCTAAGGAGCTGAAGTAGTTACTATATATAAAGGGCTTGCCACCTCCACACAGCTATCTGTCAGTTGTCCTGCTCTAGCATATATCAAATGTGCCATCTAATCACTGTGGGGGATACCAGTTTTGACTCCTGGCTTTTAGGCTCATTTCTGTCGACATGCCGACCATGGCTCTTCCCTTGTAGCACAGAACGAACCACACGAGTCAAGAGACTGCCAGCTCCTATTAACCTCTCGCATAAAGGATTTATAGATATGTCTCATTATAAAGTAAGGAGCTGACATTCATCTCAAAAGCAGTTAGCTTGGAAAAGAATGCTCTTTTGTCAGCATTCACCTTCCTCTGCGCTCCTTCTGTGGTAGTAAATTGTAAACTGCTCAGTCGAGGTGGCATCTGTCATAGTTAGGTTTCTTTGGCTAATTTGATCACTTTTTCCATTAAAGTAATGCTTTAGCTTCCCAAATGTAGCTAAGCTCTGAATTCCTGCCTTTTGCAGAATACTACAGTGCAGTCCTGGAAAAAAGAAAAAAGAAGAATGGCCATCTTCTATCCTCAGCATTTAAAAAGTGGAAATTTCCTGAGTAAGGATGAAATTTTTTGATCCCAGCCTGGTTTCCTCTGTACAAGCAACTGAGATCAGCTTCCATAAATCCCGGGGAGGCTCAAAGCAAAGGATCCTTTTCATAGGCAGTTTAGTATACAGTATGCATGCATATCAATGCTTTGACTGGAGTTCACTTAAAAAATGAAAACAAAGTGCACACTAGACAGTGGGAAATAGGCACTTTGACAACTGTCATGTTGGAAAATGCCTTATAAGTGAGACAAGTCTTTGTCTTCAGTCTGTTTGGAACCTGATGCCACTGATCACTTTTACGGACAGTTCCTCTAGGTGGGAATGACACTGATATCATTCACAAGGAAACTGCCAGATTGATGTCAGTGAGACAGCAGAGTGTTCAGGTTCATTGGAAGGAATACAGTACCTTTGATAAAATAAAATCCTTGACTGTGCACAGAGGGAGCAGGTTGAAAAGAAACATACCCCTGCCAAATGTTTACTCCTGCATCTCTGCCTCATGGAGGGTGTGTTTTCTTTTGAGGCAGAGCCAAGGACAACCAAGAAGTTCTGTGGGAATAACACCTGATTGTTGTGAGGAAATAACTCTGTAATCAAGCCATAAACAATGTTGTGGTGATTATAACTAAGTTTAGACCTTTGTAAATCCCAGAATCATAATTTTTTTTTGAGGGGAGATAATCTTTTACAAAAATATTGATGTTTGCAGTAGATTAATGGCTGCCTGACTGTAGAGACCACCGGTGAACAGAGTATCTATCCAAGGTCAGAACTGCAGACACAATAAGTCACTAGAAAGTTTTGTGCAGAAGGATTTGGCCTAAACAGATATTTCTAAGAGCTGGCTGAGGCTGCTAATTACTCCTCAGAATAACTTTGAACTGACATTTTTGAATAATTTTCATTCCAGAGGGATTAGTAAATCTTTTTAGTAGAAGGAACACACACCAAAACTTATAAAATGCATTTACAAAAAAAAAAATCTGAAATAATTAAATGCCAGTTTGGAGCCACTTTTCTCCCTTTCCTTGTTTTGTTTTGGCACTAACATGCAAAAGGAAGCTTGGGAGGGGAAGTGTGGGAGGAAAACAAAAAACCAAAGAGAATACAAACTAGAACCGAAGAGACTTTAAGGGCTTTCTTAGAATTGGAGACATTGGTGACTTTATAAGAGATGCAGACACTCAGTACTTTGTAGGCACTGGGAGAAGCAAAGGCCTAATTCCTCCACACTCAGCAGAGGCATTGGCTGAAAATCCCTCTATTGTTTCAGCAAATACAGGCAGTATTTCTACCAGTGCAGTACGTGCGCCAATGCAACTCAAACTTATGTAAACAGCTTGACTCCTTACATTAAATATTATGCTCTCCAGATTATTTGTGCAACACACATAGAGGAAGATCTCGGTAATTTTGGGGGTGTAAGTTTTAGACTCTTTGGGAAAGCACACCTTTCCTGTGCAGCTCACTTTAAAATCGTAAACATTTGTACTTCAGAAAAATATGAGCTGACGTATTTCTCCCACTGATACAGTGTTCCACATCCCAAACTTCTCATTTGTCATGTCAACAGATTATATAATCTAACCAATTCTTTTGTCCCTCCTTCTAAAATACAGAACCATAGAAGAGGGGCATGAAAAATAGGCAAATTTAAAAAAAGCTCTTGAAATTATGAGGAGTAGAAATCCACTATGTTCAGCTAACACTTCTTTTGAAGTGGTCAGACACTGATGTGTTCGTACAGTGATTATTTCCAGCTCTTTTTGTGGGCATGGACATGTGTGTGCACAGGCAAAGTGTGCTTCTGCAGTGAGGTTGTCTTAAATAGTGGTGCTAGAAGCACAGAAGAACGATTAACAGAGGAAAGTTTCTACTTGCATTTTCTTGGGAAGACATTTCTGAAAAAGCAGGGCTCAGTAGGGCTAAAAGTTTATCGCTGTTTCTGGGGTTTTCTAAAGAAGTATGCGTTATTTATGGTCTGCTGGGCATAGCTTTGGGGGCCCAAAGCCACTTAGGGCAGAAGTGCCTAGATGCTTCAAAAAGCCTCCAGATTACATGTCATATATAGTACCTCCTGCTGGCACTAGGACAAGTTCTTCACCTGTTTCTGGTTCACCACTCACAGCTGTGCCTACACTCACAAACACCACATAGCTGCTGACCTACGTGTGGGGAACAGCTGGCTCCCCAGGAAGCCCACAGAAGTCAAAGGGAGGACAACATTAGTGAATGACAGACTATGGGGAGGTCTCCAAAGTGCACTTTTGTTCATCTAGTCAGTCATCAATTTCACCAGCTCAGCGTGTTGGCTGGCAGCTCCTTGAGGTTTGCAGAAAACAGGGGGGCACGTTGATGTTTTCTGTTGTACCAACTGGAACAAGAACTGGAAAGGGTGATGTTTCTGGTTTCATGGACACATTGCAGCTTTTCTTCCCTTACAAACGCAGGAGCTGCATTGTTTGCTCGCAGTAATGCCCTGTGTGTCACAGTCTGAGGGGGCTAAGGGATAGGGGAGAAACCAGTGTGTTTTGGCAGAGAAGTGGTAAGCAGATGCATCTGATGGTGGATGCTCAGTGTGATCTTGAGGTCAGGTGTGGTTCTGCTGAGGGGGCCAGGTCTGGGGGGAACACACATACTCAGTGCTGTTAAATAAAGATGCTTTGACCAGCTGATCAAACACCCTCAGGTAAAAATTAATCTTAGCATGTGTCTCCCTGCGCTGGGAGTGCCTGTACAGCAAATACCCTGTGTGGGTGATAAAGGTGGATCCTACACTATCACTTCCTTTGCCTGTCATATATTTTCTTTAGTGAGACAAGCAGGATGAGAGAAAAATCTGTTCCTGCAACGTGAGCTCAGACAAAGCTGATCTCACTGTGAGAAAGTATTAGCTTCTTAATTTGTGCTATTGAAACTGTTCTGCGGACTTCCATTTGGTTGGGAAAGGAACTCCAAAGTACAACAACTGCCGTGCAGGGGAGGCTGCAGATGGCTCAGTAGTAACACACATACTGTACACCTGCACATGTTTGGCACAGAAGGGTTTGAGTGCAGATTTGTGAGCTAGCCAAGGGAAGACAGATTTATTTTTTTGAGGAGGCAGGAAGATCAGATCACCTCCAGGTGCTACCCTGATAAACACTGAGAATAACTCACCAGTCCTCTACAGTTCTTCTATGATCAACTTCATCCTTGAGATAGGAATTAAAGGGTTAGATACATTATCTGGGAGGTTGTCCAGATTCATTTCCGAGGGAGTTAAATTCCCAACACAGGCCTGCTGTAAGGAAGGTTGTTTGGATTTTGTGGGGATTTTTTCACTTGGTTTGTTTAGGGGGAGGATGGTGTTGATTGTAACAGTGTTGTAGGTAATTGGGACATTAGACACAGTTCAAGCTCCCCCAGTTCTTCCATGGCTGAAAGTTTTTGGGGGCCTTTCGAAGAGAGAGGCAAGCCTCTCTTGCATTTTTCTTTTTAGATTTGTTCTTCAAATTAAAATTCAAAGACATTTTGTAAAATAACCGAACACTGAGCCCCCTCTGTAGCATCCAGAAGAGAAAGAGACCTCCTCCAGAAATCTGTCTCAGTTAGGGAAGAAGCTCTGAGGGGATTTTCCACTTGCTCCAGGAGGCTTTGAGTTCAGCCTGTGCTACAGGGAATGGCAGCAAGTATCCTGCAGTTCCCACCCAGACCCCAGCAGTCCGCAGCAAAAAATGGGAGGTAAGCAAGAATGGGGTTAAATGCTCATCCACATTTCCTCATGCCGTGTACCTCTAGGATGCCACACAGCCCACAGTCCTACCTAGCTGTGCCTTTTAAGTCAGGTATAACCTGGCTTCCTTAGGTTGGACATATCCTTCCAGGAGGCATCACGTGATACGGTCCCTGAGCTACTTTGCTTGAAGCAAGTGCTGCTACATGGGGCTGTGTTGTACCACCTGCATGCGCCCTTCTTAAAACATCCCAGGGTCTCTACCCTGTAAAACAGAAAGATCTTGAAAGAAGTCCACGCACAAGGAGAAATCTAAGAAATGCTCATTGTTGGTCCTGTTGTTTCAGCTAAAGACCACAGGGGTAAAGCAAAGACTTTTCTTTACAAGATGGTCACTGGAGTTCAATCCAACTTCATTTCTGAACCAGTGATTAAACTGCTGTAAAGCACAATGTGTTCACTCTCAGTTCAGTTTAACATTAGCTGACATTGATGACACCTTGCATTGATCCTTGCCTGTCTAATCTAAATTGATATAAGCCTGATTTCAAATGAACTAAGCTCTAAGAGTGTGATGCACTCTTTCAGTTCATGAATTTAAAAGAAAAACCTTTGACCAAAAGGCTGCAGGTTTCTCACAAAGGCAAAACTCACTGATTTTGACAGTTCTCTCATTAACCTTCACTACAGACAGCTGAGGATAGTTATTTGGGAAGCACAATGGGAAGCACAATTTGCCTAAGTAAATATATAGTAAAAACAACCTAGAAAGACATACTTATTTTGTGTGGCAGCAATAAGAATGAGAAATAATGGACCAGACAATTCGTCTAGATTACTTTCATCATTCTAAGCTTCTCTATAGAGAAAATTAACAGCAGAGTAAGCCTAATGCTACATGAAAAAGCAAAGATGTTACTTCTGTCCACATTTTTCATGTTCTTAAACTCTCTAGTTTTGGCCCTCATCAGAAGCAAGGTGCTGAGCAGGATGGACTGTTGATCTCACCCAGCACTGCCATACGTCTGGAGCTGTGAGGACTTTGCAGTGTTGAACTGCACAAGCAGAAGCAGAGGAGAGAAGGAGAAAGTAAGCAAAGAGGAAATAGAAACATAGAGGATCAAGAGAGTCTAATCAAGAGTTTCTGCAGAGAAAGTCTTCTTCTTTGATTGGTAGCTGATGTGCTTTGCCTTGGTAGAAAAGAAGTTGGGGAATAACAAGGACCAAAAAGCTGTGGTGCACAGAGGTTCACATTCTGCACAGTGTTTGTCTGTAAGTGTTCAAGCAGTGCCTGACACAGACCTCTCTGAACAGAGGCTGTTGTGTGTCCACTCCTTCCGAGTTTTGGGGCAGCCCGAAGCAAGTATCTCTGGCCCAGAAGCAATGTATCCAATTTGGCTTGGGTCTAGTTCTCTCTTTCTGGGGTGACTGTGCAGTCCTGCAGGGGCAACATGCTCTATGGGATGCAACATTTGCAATTGCAGGCACTGGCCTTCAGCAAAAAAAATGTCGACTGTTTAATTTCTTTCTGAAAAGCAGGACTGCTATATGCATGTGCCTGTGCAGATAGGAGAACCAGCCAATTCAAAGTCATGTGTGTATGTTTTTTAAAGGAAAATAACAAAGTTTCCTTCTCTTTACAATTGTTTTTGATATCTCCCTTTCCACATGCTCATCACATGTGTTGGCTCAAGATCACATAATGCAAAAAATTGCAAATTCTTTGCAGTGCTCAGCCTTCCATGCACATTTATCAAGCACAGCCTGGTAAAACCCAACAACAAGCAAGAAAGAAATCTCAGAAAAAAAGTGGTTTCAGACGTTAAAATTCCACTGTGGAGAAGGAAAAAAAAACCCTAAAAACTATAAACAGCAAACCATCACACTCACCACAGCTGTATTCTAGCAGGCTGATAGGTTCTACAGCTTCAAGAAGGGTATCTTAACCTGACAGAGAGAATGGCTACCATTTTCAGGTGCCAAATTACAACCATCCTTGAGGTTTGAAACCTAGAAGCACAGTGCTTAGTTAAAACAGACAACTCTGTTCCAGTCTGGCAGAAGTGATAAAATACATAGTGAAACTTGAGAGAGTGAGATCCTCTCTTTCTCTCCTACTCCCCTTTTTTGCTATATTTTTCCTGTGGTGGGTTGAGGTACCCAGTTGGAGCTCCCGAAATAGAGGAAATCCAGGCAGAAGAGCCTATCCAAATCTATCAGCAGCCTGCTGTGTTTCACTCCATCAGCCAAACTTTGCCACTGGGCTGACATGTAAAAGTTCTTGGGGTTCTCACTCCTTCCCCCTGGTCTCAGCCTGGTTTTTACTTTTCAGAATAAATATGGAATAAAGAGCCTGTCCCTTTAATGCAGATGAAGTGAGAAGGGCAAAACTGTTCCCAAGAAGTCAGTAAAAGTGGTAATGCCTATTAATGATTCCAGCAGAGTGCTTTTCAGTTGCCCTGTTAAAGGAGCTCTTTGTCCTAATAAATACCGAGGAAAAAGCTTTGTCTCAGAGCACCTTCCCTGTACTTTATTTATAATGAGTCTTCTAATGAGTACATAGTGTTTATGCTTCCTTGAGAGACTCATCACTCCCTCTCTCAGTCTGTTATTTAACATACAGTACTCCATGAAGGTGTCCTACTCATCCCAAATGCTTCCCTACCCCCTCCCACACAAACGTCCACACACTGCTTGTTTCAAGGGCGTTATGCATCTGTGAAGGAAAAGTGAGCACTGGAGGAGAAGCAGACATCCCAAATGTTGTTCATGACACGTCAGGAAGAGGAGCTGGTGGCCCAAATTGTCAGCATGACAACATGGTCCCATCAAGGGCAGCTCTTAAGCAGTTCCTATGTATGTGTCTCAATCACGGGTCTGCTTGCACCACTATTTAAACAGGTCATACAATGTTCTGTTACACCTGGTAAAATACTGAGTGAGCTGCAGTAGTTTGTTGGCTGTGTGTCCCAGCCCTCAGTTGCTACTACTGACTCACAAGACTAAGAAGCACTCAGCCACTGAGATTCATAAGTATCCTCCTGGTAGTAATATAAGAAAAAGAAAGTCTGTTCATCTTCGATGGGTAATTTTAGGGAAATTGTTGGGACAGAGAGCTCAGTTGTCAAGCAGCATTTTTGCCAAAGCTCCTCATGGCTGTAATTTGCCAGGGCACATTCTATATCTGGCTATTTCTGGGTGTGACACAAGCTGAATTAATAACTCTGTGAGGCACTAGGTGGTTTTCCATTGCCACTCGGAGTCAGGCCTTGAGATTGTGGTATCCTATAGGACGCATCCCTAAATGTGATCTTGGGACAGAACAGAAGTAATTTATGTCACCAGAGTGCCTAAGAAAGAAAGGAAAAAGAAAAGAAAAAAAAAAAAAA
>VXBN01000577.1:54244-90534 GCA_013397395.1 Sinosuthora webbiana
GCCTATTATAGGGTTGTTCCATTGCCTTAGGCCAGAAGATAGACTCTGAAGACTCTCTTTTATTCTCTGTGTTTTTCCTTTAAGCTTTGAAGCGAGGAGTAAAAGGGTTTCCCATCCTTAAGCATATCAATTCCCAATCCTTTTTTTTGAGCCTCTACAATGCCTGTTTCCACAGGAGACCAAAATTAAGCACAAGAAGATTACATAAGGAGGCTTGGTATCACTGTTCGACATTAAGGTCAGTCTTATATTTGCTGCCCATCATTGACAGACCCCCATCAGCATAAAACCACAACAGCAGTAGTCTTTGTGGTATCTAGCACTCTGGCATTTAGAAAGTCAAATTTGTATTCGGGGTTGAAGAATGATGGGAATAAAAGGACTTTCTGATCTGCAAGAATAAAGGAAAGCTGCTCCTCAAAGCTGTTTTTTCAGTGCTTCATGCAGCCAGGCAGACTCATGATTCCCTTGATCTCTCTGGAGGGTGTTCTGCTACATAGCTGGGGCCCAATGGCAAGGAGCGAAGGACTCCCAGGCCTCTCACACCTCACCTTGGGCTTTGAAATCTGCTGAGCAGGAGAAGGAGAGCTTCTAAAACAAAGTGGTGTGTCCTACATAGCAAAGGCTTGAACCTTTTATTCTTCTGGAAGCTCTTTGGGAATCATTAAGGGAGAAATGTGAGCACAGGCTTGAACTCTTTAGCAAGTGCACAGCCAACTTCATAACAGCCAAAACTTGCATGTTATGTTCACATTCAGCTTCAGACGTGACACAACTCAATAATCCATCCTGGAGCTGACAAAAACCATCTGATCCTTGTCTGGACCATGTTTCCAAGCAAGCTGAAGAGAAAATAAAGTACTTTGAGGAACAGATGATACCTTGCTGAGAAAAGAAAAAAATATGTCTGTGAAGCCTCTACGCTTCCCTGTGTCTGTTCACCCACTCTCTCTCTTCACTTTTCTCTGGATGAGAAACAGGTTTCCAAAGGAAAAAGAACAGCAGAGATCTCACCTGGAGAGAAGGGAAGATAACCAGATTTATTCTTTTTTTATCGTAGAATTGGCCAGCATACCACCAAAAATGGGACCCTCATCTTTCAGGAAGGACAGATAAGGAACATCCACAAGGTTCAATAAAATGTGATGGAGCAGTCATAACTATAAGGCTCAAAGCACAACCATCCTGAGAGCTCCTGTGGATTTTCAAATTTGAACTGTACGCCTCATTGTCATAACTGACGATTACTGCTGACTGATAGATCATGAGGATGAAATCAGAAGTGAGATTCACCTTCAGTCTTGATGTGGGACCTGTCTTTTCCACTGGAGCATAATACATACACAGTACATGTATATATGTTGCAATCATAAATCATGCAAATGATTTAAGAGACTTAAAAAAGGTGGGTTTTTTTCCTCAAGAACAAGGAGCGCACATTCATGGCTAAGGTTTTGTTTGGCCATTATAAATGATATTTGATAGTAGGCATGTGCATACACACCTCTCTCTTTCTGTGTGTAATGATACATTCTGGATCACTGAAATCACATGGACATGTCTCCTACCTCTCAGTTTTTCCACACAGCAAGCTATCACACAGTTCCCTGAAACTTGCCAAGTCCTACAATACTTGTGTATTAGTTATTCTCTCATTACAAGTATTCTGCTTATGACTAATGAAGTGGTACCTCAATCCCAGGATAACAAGAAAAGTTACTTTGGTGGGCTGATTCAGTCTGACAACATTTACGGTGTGTACCCAGGAAGATCTAAAGCATTAGTAAAACTAAATGCCAGCAAGAAGGAAATTTGGATTATCTGCATTGAACAGATCATGGATTCACAACAGCAGAAGGGGCTGCTTTCTTACAGCAGCTTCACCAAATGTCCAGTGAATTTTCTACACAGTAAATAAAGTTTTTGCTTGTAAGGATGGTGCTGGGAGGAATTTATTTTCTCTGGCAATTGCATGTCAACTGTGCCAACTTATCAAGAGAAAAAAATCTGTCTCAAATTGCTCTGTTAGCTTACTGAGGAGGAAAGCATCCATTTTAGCACAAAACCATATATGGCTGTTCTTTACACCAAGAGAGATCGTTATTTATCTAACCACTTCCAGAGGTTGTTTTATTCCCATCAATTTGTTTCTATTTCATCACCTAAGCAAACAACACTCAGTAGTCTATTTTTTAAGGTGTAGGCTTTGGCAGTGCCTTTCATTTTGTCTGCATTTTGTACGAAACAATACTTTTAGAAGTTCCTCTGGAAGGAGGAGAAGGTAGTGGGGAACAGATGGAAAGAACACACCACCACCAATTTGACTTTTCTTCAGCAACATGAAGCACTGGAATTAACTATTCCAACTGTCTCTCTCTGTTCATTTCTTGATGCTGGGGAGGTTGAGTGATAAGGTAGAGTTCCTGGTTTTCCCCCTCTTACTCCTAACTCACTGAAAGGGTTATATTTAAATAATGGATCCCTTAGTCCTGTCTTCTTTGCAAGCTGATGCTCAAGTGGTTGTTTCTGTATTGTAAAGTTGATAACACAATTTTTAAATGCAGAGCCTTCACAGCAGGCAGCTGAATGGCTGGCCAGATGGCTGCGTTGTTATTTGGGAGTCCCTGAACTAGCAGCTCCTTAGTCATCAAGGTTCTCCAGTTATTGTCATCTCCCACTTACATGTGTCTCCATTGATTCATATCAGTTCCACAAAGGGCCGTTTGTTGGACTTAGCCCTAAGAAACAAGGATGGCAAAAATGTATGGGAATTGCTATTCACAATAGCCAAAAGTGGCCTGTACCGTTGCAGCCAAGGTTCTTGCTTTTGTCATTGCAGGTTCAGCTGTTCACAGTAAATGGCATTCAGTATCACTAGGGGCCAGAAAAAAAAAAATCATCAGCAAGGCATTGGTACAGACTTCTAAAAGCAAGACTGTCAGGGAACCACTTCTTAATCTCATTTGAATTCAAATGCAGCTTTACATGTGTTGGATGCACATGTTTTTTCACATTAAGATGTAAAGTTTATACAAATCCGAGGTGTGAATGGTTCCCCTGAGTGCTGATGACAAATATTCCAGTATCAACACTTAGCTGCTAAGCTTACCTTAAAACTTGCTGGGGTGATAAGCTGTTGGTAATTTCTCTGCCAGCATTAGACGGAAACAGCGGAGCTCCTGTGCACTTCCCACAGTGACTAACTGGAGCACAGGGTATGTATGAACTTTCCTACTCCTGCTGTTCCAGCTGGCTGGTAATTCATGATTAAACATCTACAACATGAGAAGTCACAGACCAGAATCTTTGAAGGAAGTTGAAAACGAAAGTCTTGATAGTCCTGGGAGTAGATAGCCATGGTCTTATGCAAAGGAACCAGAAAAGTCAATTAATTCTTCTTGACTGGGAGTATAGATACTGTTTTTTTGGTTTTATTTTTTTTTTTAATTATTCACATATACTCTCAGTAAGAAAAGTTCCAACAAGATTTCTATAAAGGAAATGGCAAAAGAAGTAAAAGGCAGAAAAAATATTAACTTATCTCTACTTTTAAATGTCTCCTAGATATCTTGGTATTTCACTGATGGGTGTAGGAAAGATAAGAAAATGCCCAGTTTCCACAGATAACTTTATCTGGTATAGTCCCCACAGTGATCTCAGAGCAGACAAGGAGAATAAACAATTGAACTAACAGGGCTCTTTCCTCTGCAACTTCTTTAACTCCTGATGATCCATAACACTTTAGTGGGGATATAAGGCTTTTCTATTAATAAGAATCTAAGGAAGTTTTGCAAATCAAAACCTAGGGGACTTCAGCCAGAATCCCAAGAACCCAAATAATTTCTGTATCAGATTTCATTACAGGAAAGCTTAGGGAATTTCCACATGAAAACTGAAGGAATGAGTCTGAGCAACTGTTTAATATCAAAATGTCAGTAGAAGAGGTTTTAAAATACATCATCAAAATTAATAGTAAATTCTTACATTCATGTGGTGTTACCCAAACTTCTGAAGAAAGTCAAACATACAAAACTGGTTTTCATATCAGAGGTACAAAAAAAAAACCAGGAGTGATGCCACTATTGAAAAACAAGTTCTGCAGGGGAGCTGGTCGAAAAAGTTACAAGCAAATTGTCCAAGTTCCACAGCAACTGTGAATAAGAAAGTATTCATTTTACATATAGATAAATTTGTTATAATGATATGGTCAACAAAGCTTTTCAGGAAGGAACTCACATCATCAAAATTTATGAAGGTCTTCAAAGGGTGAACAGATAGAAAAGGACAATGTCATTGATAAAGTTTACCTGCATATCCAAAAGGTTTTTTATGAAGCCTTACATCAAAAGATAAGTTTCTCATGAGGGGTGGTAATTTGGTAAAAGACAGAAAGCAGAGAAATATATGACCAGTTTTCATGGTGGAGGGAAGTCTACTGGAATCACACAGTGATGTGTACTGAAACTATATTCACAAAATAGCATGAAAGCCTCAGTAAATAATGAAGTATGTTGATGCTACTAAATAATTCAAGGCAGCAAAAATGCAATTTGTCTGCAAAGAGTTTGGATATATCTTCTGATATTGAGTGGCTGGAAAATAACAGGGCAAAGTAAATTTGATTCTGACAGTTGTGAATACCATGCACAGGGAAGGAAACAGCATCTATGTGTGTGCATATACACACAGTGTGTTCTGGCTGAACTTGAGCCTCTCAGGAAAGACATGTTGTGTCATGTGGACAAGGCTCTGAACACATCCCTTCAGTGCCTATCATCTGCTAGAACAGCATATAAACTGTTAGTAATTAGTAGGAAAGAAATCAAGGGCAAAAAAAGAGAAAGCATCAATACATGTATTGTAGAAATTGTATAAATATTTTGTTTTGTACCCACCACCATGAAGAGGAATTACTAGACTGAGACAAAGTGCAGAGTAGGCAACAGGGGATGAGTGGGGTTTAGATAAAGCTTCCATACAGGGAGAATAAGGTCACATCTATGTTAGAAGGCAATTGACTGCTGAAGGGTGGACTGACAGATCAAAGCAATTGCTGTTCAGAGCTCTGCTCCTGAAAGGAAATCATTTCAGGCCAGATATAGTTTAATCACCAGGGCTGAATGTCCTTCCCACACGTGGGGGGCCAAAGCTGACAGCAGAATCAGTGGTGGGTTGGACCCTTCTGTTTCTGGTAGGACTTGGAGCATGTTTNCTGAAGGGTGGACTGACAGATCAAAGCAATTGCTGTTCAGAGCTCTGCTCCTGAAAGGAAATCATTTCAGGCCAGATATAGTTTAATCACCAGGGCTGAATGTCCTTCCCACACGTGGGGGGCCAAAGCTGACAGCAGAATCAGTGGTGGGTTGGACCCTTCTGTTTCTGGTAGGACTTGGAGCATGTTTACAGCAACCCTGGAGCAGAGCTTCTAGTCTGGCAGAGCCAGAAGCAGCCAAGCAATGTACAGTACGTGAAAGTAGTTGCTTCAGATCTCACTTTGCGTAAAAATGATAATGCAGATGAAGAGTGGTTGGATTGCTGTTTGTCTGGAGTTTTGGGCTTTTTTGATTGCATAGGATTTTCTTGTTCAAACCAGAAGAAATGTGGTTGGAAAAGGCTATAATAGAGGTCTGTGAAATTAAAGATTGCTTAGGAAAGGTAAACAAGGAACAACAATTCCCTCTTTCTTCTATTATAAGAAGTAAAGATATCTAATGAAATTATCAGGCAACAGGCTTAAAAGCAAAAGGAAGTACTTTTTTACACACTGGATAATGCAATTGTGGAACACATTACCCAGGATGCTTGCAAGGCCAAAATCATAAATGATTTCAAAAAGAAATTATACAAATTAATGGAAGAAAGGTACATGATGGGTTAATCGTAATAATGTGCATGAAATTTTCAGGTCAGGAAGAGTCCCAGATTTTCTGAAGCTACAACCAATGTGTACATTCCTTATTCTTGCTCTTCTACCTGACACAGTCAGAGACATGATGTGTGCTCTGGCCTAATTTTCTTCTCAGGAAACTATATCTTAAGATTGCTGTGAGCCTGGACAGCCCAGTCTGCAAAGTGTAATCACAAAAATGTCATCAGATTTAACCCCTCACACATTTGTGGTCTTTTGATATCAATTCAGCTCTCCATTTTGGCACCTTCTGGTTTTAAGCTCTCTCTGATTGTCACGGATGCATTATGCAACAGCTCCTGTGTGCACATTTGTAGGGACTAGCTCAGGCTATGTTCATCTTGGCTGGAACACATTTCAGATAGCTCAGTTCAATTGAACTTCCTGAGCAAGAGTCTGAGAAGAGTGAAAACAGAGAAAAGATGGTAACAAGCACTTTGGCTACTCAGTGGCAAGTTTTGTAACCAGAACAGCAGCTATAGAGTGGAATTAATGGTGCTGAGAATTCTGTACCTGTAGTATAGGTCTTTCTGTGGGGTTTAATTTAAACTAGCTTCGGTTTGATCCCAAAGAAATGAATACTGTGGACAGTTTGATCACACTAAGTGTACTGCTGGAGCACATGCTACAACTGAGTTTCATCTAAATGGAATCCAGTTTGTGTGCTGCAAGACCACTCCACAGTAAGAGCCAAAGCATGGTGTGGGGGCAGTCAGGAGATTCATTGCAGGAATGCATGCCTGATTCAAACTCAGATGCTAATCTGGTACCCCCACTGACTACTACAAGAAAGCTTTGTAAGGGGTTATTGTCCGTGTGCCATAGGGTAAGAGTTTAACCTACTGTGAACCATTAAAGTTCTCCAAATTATTTCCCTTCTTCTCCTTTCCCCTCCCTACAATTTACATTCTGATTGTGTCAATCCATTTATTTAGCAGTTAATTCACTGCTTGTAAGTAAAAAATATGGCTCATTTAGCTTATAGACAATGTCACTTATTTCCTTTTGTTTTTTTAAGCAAGAGCGTGAACTTTTCGTCTTCTTTTTAAATAAAGCTTCCTAGACACCATCAAGAAGTCATATGTGATGGGGGCACACTCATCATATTACATGCTGCCATGACCACAACATGTAGCTCTCAATGTCCTTTGTGCTATACCCACAAGGCTCTGGCAAAATGCTTGTATATCTTTGCATTCAAAGTGTTGTCACTGTCATGCAAGCTACTACATCTGTAAATTACACAGGAAAGTGTCTGCTTTCCAGAGGTGGGAAGAAGAGGCAAGACAGAGGCTGAGCAGCCAGAGTAGGAATTCAGCATACTCGCTTTAGGGCCAGCATGTTTGTACCTGACAGAATTTGAACTGGGTTTCTGTGGGTGACAGTCTCACTGGCAGTGCTCATTACCAACAGCAAACCTCAGCTGATGCTGACAAATCATGGTTTGGGAATCTGCCTTTTCAGGAGAGGCAAGTTAATGACATCAAGTTTCAGCCCCTATGCCAGCAGCATTTTCTCTTTCTTTGCATGCACAGGCCGATAAAACAAACTCTGCCACAACCTAGTCTTAGAAACAGAAAAAAAAAAACCAAACAAAAAATAAACAAAACCCTAAACAAACAACACCCCCACCCCCAACTCCAAATAATAAAGCAAAATAAATGCCAGACTGACATAATAACTACATTTGATTATAAGGGCAGTATAGACCAATTATCTGTGTATTTCTTTTTCTCTGAAGAAGGCACAAGAAAAGCAGATGTCCTTGTAAAGAAAGCATCCATAATCTCTTGGTTTGCAATATTTAATATTTCCTAGGAAGGGTAAGATATGGCCAGTATGCCCACATGACATAAACAGTGGTGGGAATTACAGTTCTGTAATTCAGTTCAAATGAGCCTAGATCAGAGGCAACTGACAGGCTGATGACCTACAGTTTACAGGGTAGAAGTCAGAGTAACCAATGGGATTTAATAAAATAATTCCAAAAAGGGTCCTTAACCTTGCTATGCCTCCTCTTCATATGAATGAAAACACATTTGTTTACTGAATTAAACCAGTGAGCACATCTCATTGGTGGCATGCACCATCATTCCTAATAGTTTCTCAGCAGTGCACCAGGATATGGAAGTTGAAGTCCAGGAGAGGGAAGGTACTAATGGTAGTGTGCTAGAAGCATGCTAAGACTGCATCTTTCCTCCCTCTGAATGCTCAATTTTCTTTTACACTGCCAGTAGGTGAATTAAATGACATTACAACTACATTCTTTTGAAAATGAAAAAAAATTATCTCTCTTAGCTAGAAAGTCATCACAGTTATACTAAAACTTTTGCAACAAGTTCTGACTGAATCTAATTTTAAATTTTCCTCACAGCTGTGTATCCAAGTTTCTTTATGTTCACAGTAGTTCATACTATCACATCAAACAACAAATCAGTAAAACTAAAGTGGTGGAGCTCAGGTGCATCTAGTCTTCGCTTTTTTAAAAAAAAATCCGACTATCAATGATACCCATGGAAAAAAACTGTTGTGGTTTAACAAAAAGGTTGCTTCTCAAACTATTTCTCAGGAGGTGCATGGAGTTCCAGATTGACAGCATCTGGGATGATAAGTAACATTAAGACTGCCTCATCCAACAGGATTTCAGAGCAAGTAAGGGTATACCTATATCATTTAAGCACCAAGGGTAGGAGCTTTCTCCCAGGATAAAGTGTCCTGCTGTGATTTAACTTGCAGATGAAGGCTGGGTGTTTATTGATGTGGAAGGCAGCAGTTTAACAGTGCACAGTATTATGTAATATTTTTAAAGTATGTACAGTATGTTTACAATACTACACTAATATCCAAGTCACACATATGAGAGTTGTGAAGTTGAAAATGTGAATACTACTGTGAAAATAGAGTAAGATCCTTAGGATGTTGTGATGTTAAATTCACATCAAGAATGAAAGCTGCATTGAGACCAGGTTTAGGGCTTATCTGCTTCCACGACTCGCATCTCCTTTTTCAGCTCCCCTCTACCCCAAACCTGTACCTTAACTGAAGGTCAGATATTGAATCTGCTCTGTGTTCAGTCTCCTTTTGGAAATAAATTCTCTCCTGCATCACCTCTAAGTAGATGGCACCATCCTAAATACCTTCAGCTTCATTAACATTATCTCCCTTCTCTTGTTACAGCCTGATCATAAATGTTCACAACAGTGCACTACAAAAGGTTGAGTTTTAATGACATTCTGAGGCTATGATATATGATCACTGATCCTACACTATATGTCTTTCTACAAACAGCCTTGCAAATAGCCCCAGTGTTAAACATAAACCTTTATATCAGAGCACTGTGTTCAGCAATTCCTCAAGGAAGAAAAGGCCACAAAAAACATCTTACAGGATTAATGAAACACCCAGGGTTTGATCTGGAGAAAACATCCGTTTGTGAGATTTGCTTAATTCCATGTTGCAAATAATAGGAAAGGGATGGTGAAAAGGGATCTTACTTTCATTTCTACATGCAAATGCCCTTATGGAGACAAGTAAATAAAATGGACAATTACTGAAAACCAAATTCTTCAAGGACAGTCATCAATGCTATAGCAAACTTGACTTCCTGTGCAGCTAGATATTTATATGTTGTCAAAATGTAATATTTTTTTGCGCTTTAAATCCTGTGGATCTTTTAAAAGGTTTTTACAAAGAGCAAAGAGATTATTTAAATATATTCTTTTTGTACATCTAACAAATTAAGCCCTTATTTTAAACTAAACTTTTAAATCTCTGAAGCAAAGTAACATCTTAAAAAAGGAAACAAACAATTAGACCAAAAGACACCTCATCAGGATTCACATGCAAGCTGACATGGTAGAAAGCTGACAGAGATTGAAATTCTAAAACCCAAGTTGTATTCACAATTGTATTCAAAGCTGGCTAGAAGGATCTGCCTTCTCTAGGTGAGCTC
This sequence comes from Sinosuthora webbiana, assembly GCA_013397395.1. Lineage (NCBI taxonomy): Eukaryota > Metazoa > Chordata > Aves > Passeriformes > Sylviidae > Sinosuthora > Sinosuthora webbiana. Next base: position 64,105 of record VXBN01000577.1, read on the forward strand.
ATGACAAATCCAGAGAGAAATGAACCTAGCAAGCTTGCTTCCTTTCTCATTTCTTATTTTTCATAATTGACTTCTATTAGATTGGATTACAAAGCATACTCAAATTACTGACTCACCAATCCCAAGAAAGCAAGTCTTTAAAGTAATGAGATTAACAACTGTTGATCAAAGAAAATTGCCATAGATTCAAGGCTCTGCTTTTGTTGGTGAAATGCATTGTTAGAAATCTGGCTGGACTGATGGGCATTTCATGCTGCCCATCACAGACACCTGCACATGGGAAGGATTGCTCCTAAAACAACAGAAAGCCCTGCCCACGGAAGATAACCTCTAGTGGAAGTTCAAAGGTTTCTTCATCTCTCATTTCATGGATACTAGAAAATGTGATCGTAGTAGTTTGATAGGAAGAAAACAGGAAATGAACTGTCCATCATAAACAGACTCATCCCAGTGTCCTTTATTAGTCCAGAGTCTCTGGGAAGGTCTTTGTACCTGCTGGGAAGGTCTATGAATATGGAGGAATTAAAGAAAATTGTCTTTGGAGGACGTCACCCTTCCCAGGGTTTCTGTCAAACATGCCACGGTGAATGTGTCAGAGCATCCTCAGGAAAGGCTGGTTCATAGAATTTCCCAACACCAGTTTGGATGCTTCCAGAGGAAAAGAAACATTAAAATCTTCCCACCGTTTTCAGGGCAAATACCAACATTTCATTTAAGTGTAGGTAAAAGAAGATGATCCAGGTGGAATGGGTGCTCCTGGGGACAGAGAGTGGGGGCAAAGTGAGCAATAAAAAAAGCAGCCAGGCAAGATTAATTTGAACCCCTTCAGCTGGATGGTGATTAGATTGAATGCATTCTATCCACTTGGGCAAGAAGGCAATTTGTTGCTCCACATGGCTATTAGCAGGATAGATTAGCTTCATGGAAATAGAAGCTCTAAGGTTTGGGATAAGCATTCCTGAAGGAGAAAAATGAATACACATAAACTTTAATACAGCTTTCTTTTTTCCATTCTCTTCCCATAGAAAGCTAGGCTGGCATATGTACAGGCTGTGCTTCTAGAACAGAGAAAAGAAGGAATGTTTTCCCTCAGTCCTACTTATACTCATCCACTTTGAGATCCCTCTGTGAAAAAAATAGAAAGTAATAGAGTAGAAACACATTTTGAACAAAAACAAATAAAAGGGTCATCTCTGCTATCTTGGTGATTGTTTTACACTCAGTCTTCTTTGAGCTTTACTGATGAGACTCCTCACCAATACATACATGGGAACAGTCTCTTATAAGTACTGTAAGTGTTCACACTGTGATGATGGTAAGGGGGTTGCAGGACCCCATTACAAAGCACCCCATGAAGCAGAGCCTCAAGTGGCTGAACTGCCCTTGCCATGATCAAGTTTCCCTGTAGCTCAAAGGTCAATGTCTGTTCTACTTTCAGTGTACATCAAAATTCTCCTATTCTGAAGAAACAAAAAATGCTTTGGGGGCAGACTGTATCCAGAACTCCTCTGCAAGTATTTTTGATGAAGAATGCAAAGTAATGATACCATCTTTCCCATCAAATCTATGCAGACCATATAAACCACAGGAAGAGTGGCAGCCTTCAGTAAACAGCACACCACAGAGACACTTATTTTTTCATGGCTCCCTCACACCCTGTGGAGCTGAGAATGAAGAACACTTTTCTCCAGAACTCAGAGTGAAACTTAACTGAGTGAGAATCAAACCACTAATGGAGTTCAAAAGTGGAGGATGGTTCTTGCAGCCACTAGGTTCTCTTTTTTTTTTTCTCTTGATTTCCATCCAAAAATAAATATTTTTTTTAAATCAGAATACTTCCTAAAGTGACCAATATTGGGAATATAGACTAGTGACACCAAAACTTTTTTCTCAGACCCATGCTGTTCAAATTACTTGAATTTCTTTCAAATATGCATTTAAAATGCAAAATTCACTCTCTACTCACACCACCCAAATAGATCCAACTTAGATTGTCCTTATAAGAAATATATGCAAATGATATTCACACAGCTTGTTCCTCCATGGAGATCAGTGGTGTAGGCACAGAGTGGAGGCAGATACCACTACTGAGAAGCAAGGGTCATCTTGACCCTCTCTGAAACATGCTACATCTCAGCCTGGAACTGGCCCTTCCTGGCTGGATAAAGCTATTTCTATTAGGCTAATTCCCATTGTAGTGCAGCCTCCTGATCTTACATAGGGCACAGAGAGTGACCTGAACCCAAAGGCAAGAGTGCCCCTAACTGGGTTGTTACGAGGTAGGCACTGAGTGGCCCTTTTCTATCCAGTTCTCCTCTGCAAATCACAGGCACTGAGAATCTTTCACAAAGAAAATCTGTTTTTCTGTCACGTTTGGAGTTATTTTTACATCACAAACCTTCCCTTGATCAAGCCACTCTTTGCTATTAAAAAGATTTTAAAAGGCTTCAGGCTGCACAATTTTATATGTTTTAGCACAGCATGTTCATGAAGGAAGCGGCTTGAGGCAGGTGTGATTTCAGGATATGTCAGTTGACCTTAAATGTAACCATGAATTTTAGCACAGTAATTTCCACAGGCAAATAACCACATCTATCCACATTCATGTCAAGAGAAAGATTAGAACTAGAATCTCCAAATGTCAAGCTCATGCAAGTAGAAAAAAAGAAAAAAAAAAAAGCACATCAAGAGCAATAGCAGAATCTCCCACTCCTGACCCCATCAGAAGAGGTGAACTCCAACAGGCAAAAGGAAATGTAATGACAGTGCCAAAGAAGCAGTTATGCAGCTTCAGTTGCAAGGTTATCACTAGGGTATCACTAGGATACCTCATTAAGAACTCACATCTAACAGGACTTCTGGCTGAAAGCTCAAAGGAAATTTTGTGCAGTACTTATACTGAGATTTGCACATCTTCACACTTAGACCTGGGCTTGACTTCAGCACATACAACACCTCAGCAGAGAGATGAAGAAGAAAGCTTAGCTACTCAAACAGTAAAGCTTGATTTGCCAGAGAGAAGGTACAGATTGAATTTTCACCCTTTGTATGATTCCTGCCCTCTGTCTTTTGACACAATAGAATGTCTTGGCCATAACAAAAAATATCCAAGGAAAAAATATCCAAGTATAAAAAGTCTCATAGCAGATGTGGAAACAAGGGAATAGTTTTTCTCCAAAGAACTGTTTACTTTTGAAGAAGAGAAACTAGATCAGGAATTCTGGCAGTGGGAGAAAGACATATGCAGAAACCTGCAGAAAGAGAGATGATTTGGAAACATAAATCACATTGCCGCAGTATCAAGTCAGCTGTAGCATCAGCCCTACAGATGAGACTAATCATCAGGTATGTCCAGTTAGTCTTGGTTTCCTGTTCCATGGTGAAGCTTTCTAAAAAAAATCCTGAATACTCAGTAAAAGGCAGGAAAATTCACCTGCAAATGAACCATTTCTTGCCAGAGACTCAGTGTGCACTTTTTGAATCACGATCCCTCACTATAATAAATGTGCGTGCTCTCCAGGAGTCTATGCTAGCTCATAGCCAGGGCAGAGGGCAAGTGATAGAATAAAGCTAGGAAGAATCCTCCCAAAGAGGGCAGAATTGAAAAAATAACCCACCTCAACAGATTCCAAATGCATCTTTAATTTTAAGTTATTACCTGTCTCATGAGGATTTGGCCAAGGAAATTTTTAAAAATGTCACTGAGTATCGACTTGGTGATCAGGATGTAACTGTAGTGAGGGCACTGCCTCAGCACTTTCAGCCCCTCTTTTTGGCAATCTTAACACTAAGTCCTAAATCAGCCTTGGGATTGAGCCTTACACTGAACCTCAAGTGCCTGCTAGCACCACGCCTGTGAGTTCTCCTCCCAGAATACTACAGGATCAAAGTACAAGAGAACTCAGCTCAAAAATTTTTGTGGAGTGATATGTGGGAAGTAATAGCCTCCTGAAGACTGCAATTTCCTTCAATGATTTTGGTGCTATTATATGCTCAATTTCTGCCAGAAGTTTGTATTCTGGCAAGCTCCTAGCTAGCATCATGAGAAGGGGGGAAGACATTTCTTTTAAGGACTTTTTCCTGAATTATGCACCACTGAAGAACCTTGTGACAAGTTATTTTGCAGAGTGTGTTAAATAATGTAAAAAGGACGTTCCAACACATGATCACAGACAATTATGTTAAGAGCAACTTAAACAACCCTTTCTCAATTTTGCTACTATAATTCCCCATGTGCATTTAACCTGCCTACAGTGGAGAGGCAAAAGTGCATTTAGACCTTTGCTCTAACTTAGGGTGTCAAGGAAGCCCCTATTTTGTGAAGAGAACTGGCACTTTTACAGAGAACTCACTTGAAAAACATTTGACATGGCATATTTTGTGGCAGCATAATTTCTATTATGAAGCAAGAGAAGGCAAAAAAAGAAAAAAAAATTGGGAAAATTCATCCCTGCTGTGGAATTTTTGGTGAATGCTGGAATAACAAATAGGAGACACATGTTGCTTTAAGAAGTGAACTGGGGGTATGAAAGTGAAGCTGGAGCTGGGGCAACTGAGGGGAAGAGGGAAGGACAAAGGAGTTTCCACAGGAGAAGACTGTAGGACACAGGGCACAAATCCATAAAAACACAGGCTTCACTGATTCTTACACTCATACAGCAACTTGTTTTTCAAGGGGGAAGCCATTTCACTATTAGGCCCCATTGTGCTATTTTGAACAAGAAACCTACTTTTCATTACCAGGAACCAATATTAGCCCTCTTATGTCTGTCAGACTCAATCTCAGATGTCTGGCAATTACTTGAAATTGAACTCAAAAACAATACTGAGGTTTTATTGATAGCTTCTCATCAGTTGCTTGCTGTTTCTTGCCTTTCAACCAATAGCCTAGAGAGCATCCAATTCTCCTACACTGTGCCCAACAGGGTCAATTTTCAGTGAGGTTATTGATTGGGACTTGACATTTAAGGAACATACAACCACTGGGGTATGAGCAGCTTTTTACTAGCTCATAAATATTGCTAGGTTGAAACATCCTCTTTCTCATGCTGAAAATTGAAATGTTATTTCCTTGTTTCTCTTCTGGCTCAGCATTTTAATACTGTAATTTGCAGTTTCCCTAGATTTCCAAACTGTGAAGGGATAAATGATGCTGTGAGAGTTATTTCAGGTAGCCAATCCTGGAGCCTCTGCCAGCTGGACTAAACAAAATCAGTCAAATCTTGTCTAGCAAGAATTTCAGAGAAAAGAAGCAATAGATATGTCAATACTTCATGGATTTTTTTAATGAAATCTCTTGGCAACAGGAAAACTATTGGGGTTTTTGTTGTTGTTATTTTGATCAGACTCTGGCCTTTTACTTGCTGGGAGGGATGGAGGATTCTGTCAAGAGAAGGTCAACATCTTGAAGATGTGACTTGTTTATAGTGAAACTGGCCTTTGCAAGACTAAACCAGTGCTATTGTATGCCCCTGATTCCCACTTTTAGGACCCCACTTTAAATCTAATGCTAAAGCTAATGGTCTGTTGACTGATTTGTTAAACTTTAAATTTCCTATGACTTGAAAATTATCTGCTTCCTTAAAAAGTAGACACTAACTGAAAAGAGAAAAAACCACATGGGTTTCACACACTTATTTTCATCTAAAATTCAGCTTTAAGACTTCACTCATTAGAAATCTGAGATGAAGTCCAGGACAGCCCCAAAGGCAATGTCTCAAAAGAGGGCAGAACTACTGGAGACCTCTTGGCCCCACTTAAGCAGAAGTTAACAGTGATTCTGAACAAATAAAAATGGTTTTATAATTGTTTCTAGAGGGTTTATTAATTACTGCAATATAAGGTAAATATAAGGCTTTGCAACTTCCTTCACACACATCTCATCAAATTCATTTCAGAGCAGAAACCCCCTGGAACCAACAGGCCCATTGGTTTAATATTTTTACGATATCTATTTAAAGGATGAGGTTCAGCTATAGTGGATTAAACAATCAACGCATTTTGTCACCTAGTTTACCATGATATTACTGAGACATGGCTTGCCTGTGAACTTTATGTCCTTACAGCTGAAATTTTGTTTTCCTTATAGAAGTTCACTCTCTCTCCATTGAAGCTCATCAGTTGCATTCTTCTAAGATGCACTGAAAAGAGATCTGTTTAGAAGGACATCAGACATGCTCTTCCATCAGAGAATGTATTTTGTTTAAAAAAAAATCCATACAAAATCCATTAATATTTTTATGTATTTTTTTTTCAATTATGATGGAACACATTATTCCAAGAATAGAAAAATATTTCATTTTGAGATTATTTTTCACCCTGTGTTACTGTATAGCATGTGTTATTTTCCTTATTCATTAAAAATATCCTTTTATCAAGCATCTTTTCACTTCTGATATCTTGATATTAGAGGATATAAATATTTCTACTTATAAAATAATATATAATTTATATAATAAATACTTTAAAATAAGATTCAGCATCTCAATCAAGTAGAAACAAAACATTTGGATGTTTTTTATTTGCTATTTTCACAGCATTGATTCCCTGAAAATCTCAAAATCTTGATTTGGAGTTCAGATTCAGAGAACTGATCAATTTGAAAAGGTTGTCGTTCCCTGAGCAAAAGGGCTTGTTTGCTGCATGTGGGTGCAGCTGTACCCTCTGCACACAAAACTCCAACACAAGATAGATGTCACAGTCAGGTAAGAAAGCTGATGACAGGAAAGGCACTGCCCAGGAGGTTGGAACTTTAGCTGGATTCCAACACTAACAGTAAATGTGTGATACCCACAACTATTATAAATGAGACCTGTACCCTTACATCAGTGATATGACTTCAAAAATGGGAAAAAAATTATTCAACCATGAAAATAAGTAAATAAACACCAACCCTGAAAAAAAACTCAAGTTCACTGCAGTGCTAAATGTTTTTGAGGTGGGTTTTTTTTTTATTTTAGCAGCATAGTTATGTGTTAATTATACATATTGCAAAACATTTCACTGTGTGGTAGCACAAATAGACAATTTTATTTTAGAAAAATATTAGTAAAAGCAGCAGTCTGATTCAGTCGGAGCTGAGATTTGGAGGGACCTGATGTGTTATCACTTAAATCGGATGATTTATGTACCAGCCAGATGAGAACTAGCAAGATCTATGTATAGGCAGTCAATTCTGAGACATTTGGTTTCACATAAACTTAAAAGTATTATTTTCAGATGCTGTTCTCACTCTTCATAGGGTAGTAGAAAGTCCTTGTGGTGAACTGGAAGGACAAGGACTGCTCAAAAGCTGGTAAAGCAGTTCCACTTCCAGCTCTTCATTTTGGTCAGAAGAAGGAAAAGAATGGATGCTCTCAGCCGTGCTGCCAGGAGCTGGTGGAAGGGGCAGCAGCTGAAGTGGAAAGAAAAGGAAAGCTGACCAATCCTCAAATTACCCTGACCCTCAAAGCCAGCAGGCTGCTTCACTGGCAACTTCATAACTAAGCCATGAATGATCAAAAAAGCCTTTAAGGATAGTCTCCCACTTGTTTTGCTTGTTCATGAGAATATGTTGCTCCTGGGAAGTGATGTGGCCAGCATGTTGTGAGTCATGAATTGCACTGATTGCAAGCACAGCTGGGAATCCTCTTCAGCCATTCCCAATTGCTTCCTTTCTCTAGCCTATTTTATCTTTTGATTTTTTACTGGCAGAATAAAAAAGTTACATTAAAAATAGGGCTTTGTTGCTTTTTCTGGCCCCAGCACTTCTTGGCAGCTGATTTCACTATCTCTCTTTCCCTTTCTTTTAATTTTTTTAAATCTTCATTTATTTAGAGAGCATCAGACCCGCCCTTCTCGGTCCAGAAAGTCTCTTCTCCTTATTGGTCTGGTGACTTGCTGTGGCAATTCTTGCTTGCAGCAGGTATCACACCCCCTTCTTTCCCATTCTGCCTCCTGCCCTGCTCTTGCACAACCACCCATTTTGTGTATGGGCTTGATGCTGGAAAATATCTTTTGTTAAACCCTCTTATTGGCTTTCCAGCAGAACTGGTAGCTGAAACCCTGGCAATGTAACTCAGTAAAACCTTTTTGTGTTCTTCTTTTCTCTTTTTTCATACAAGAGCCCAGAAATTTTCCCTGCAGGCTTATAATTGTGCATCCATTATAGGATAGGTCTTTTAAGCCAATCATCTTAAGTGGCCATCTTTCTGTGGTCGGTGATATTTTGTGTCAGAAAAAGCAAATCTCCCTCTCTTCTTGCTGTGCAGACATACTGATGCAGAAATTAGGCTGTGAAAATCTATCTCTTAACAATCCAAAATAAGAAATGAGCCTCACATCAAAGTCAGTGAAAAGTCTCCCACAGGCTTCAAATGGCTTTGAGTCAGAGACTGAGGGTGAAGCTGAGGTCTCTGTACCACTCAAGTTCCTCTTTAAACAAATTGATTGATGAGAATAGGTATTATTCATTATCAGAAGAGTAATATCAACTTTGGAAAACTTTTCCTTATTCTGGGAACTGCTTGGCTACAAGGGATTGGGACACTGAGACCTGCTCTCTTTCCCTCTCCCTCACACGTACCCAGCAGCTGCCTCTGGCACGAGGAGCCCTGTGCTAAGCACTGCCTTTCAGCTCCAGGGTTTTTTTTGCCTGCAGCCCAAGCAATATTTGACACATATTGTATCCTGTTTCTGCTGTGTCAGCAGTGTTTCTGTAAACATGTTAGCTCATCCAGGCATGAAACTCACAATTGTTTTCCCACTTGCAAAAACAAACCACGTCCAATAAACCCAGGGGACGGGGCAGTTATTCAGATTTCTACTAAAGCTGCTCAACATGAGAGAAGTGGTTAATAAAGTTACTACTCTCTGTGGCGATCTGTCAGCTGCCTCTGATATATGAAGTGTTGCTGACATGGCAGGAATGATGACATTGCCTTTCATCAGCCCCATCCCCGTCCCTCTGAGGGGACTGAGCAGGTTGAGAAGACTGATAGGTTGTCTCTCCTGATGGTATCAGGGGTCTGGTTCCCTTTCTGTTCAGTGCACAGCAGAGGAAATAAAGCACAACAGCACCGCCTACAAATTCTGCTTAGCTGAGACTGACTGCAGGATCCCAGGCTTGAATGCTGTAGGGCTGATCTCACTGGTGAGGTGAGGTTAGGTAGATAGCTGGAAGCAACCTGGGAAGGAAGGAGCAAAGGTCTCTCAGCTCGGGGAATGTGCACAAAACCAACCTGTTAGTTCACGCAGATCTGTTAGCTAGACAGACTCCCATCCATTTCTAAATATTGAGGGATAAGAAACAGCAGAAGCAGCCAGGTGATGCATCTACCATTCCCTATATTTATCTTAGATACACCACAGCAGACAGAGCATCTCAATATGCCTTTTAGCCCTGCAGGAAGTGAGAGCATGGCACCCTGAATTCATCCCATCTACCTGAGTATTGAACCTTTTCACTGATTTGGGAGAAACAGACACAGACAGACAGACAGACCACATAGGCTGTGCAAACACAGGGCAGGAAGAGGCGCCCTCTGCCAGTACCTTCTGCTCCACAAAAGGGCTGAAGTCAGCCAGGACATTCCCAAGAGAATAGGCATATATTTTGTCTTCTGCAAAAACTTCTTTGCTCCTGGATTCTGTTGTAGTTGTCATTGCCGTTTGTCACATGAGGTCTCACACAGACTTTATTAAGGGCAGTAGCTGAGACTACCCGAGGTGCTGATGGCAACATTCCCTTCTCTGCCTCACCTCTCTCACCATTTGTGGTGGGAGGCTGCCGCTGGTGCAGCTCACTTAATTTCCAACCTGTTGTTACTCACAAACCCGTCTGTACACCTTCAAATTGTTTCGTAAAACAAACAAAAACCCAAACCTTCCCAAGGTGTCTCTGTTAAAGAGATGTGGTCTTTGTGCAGGTTCATTCAGGTTACACGTCCCCTGCTTCTCCAGCAAGTGCTGCCACTTGCTGTAAGTCTGGTGCTTCTGAAAGCCTATGGAAAAGATTCATCCTATGCCCAGTAGAATGTAGTTTGGGTCTGTGTTTTGGAGAAATAGGGAAACCTTCAAATTTCTGAAAATTGCTCCTTTTGTTAAACCTCTTTTTTAATGTTAACGTACATTCTTTCTTATGTCTGCCTCTTTTTTATATCAATAAATATCTTCATATTTGAAACAAGAATATTGAATGAATACCTTTCACCAAATCAATATGAAATAATATCTTAATAACATCCATTGGGCCTGTTCCATTTAAGCTCTGATCCTATGAACCAGTGAGTTTTAAAGAGCCTGTTTAAATACAATCATGCATAATATATAATTCCTCAGGGATGGAGACAGAGCCTGGACCTATCTGTTCTTTATTATCAGGAAGCACAGCCCCAGGGTCCAGTCCAGCTGAAAGGGGGAAGGAATAATACCGAATTGTGACAATGTTGAGTACAGGCCAGCCATGGCTCCAGGAACACTTACTTTGCCTTTATCCTCCCAAAGTAAACTGTATTGTACACAGTCTATAGACTTTGTCCTCCAAAAATGGAAGGATAAAAAAAGTATGAAATCAGCTATGTCCTGGAAAACAGTTGTTTTAAATTAATTTCTGATTTTATTAGGTGTTATTATTTATATGTCTGAATCCACAAAGTATATAATTTCAAAAGTGGGTGGGTTTGGTCCATGGCAAGGGACTGAAACTCAGATTAAATATAAAAGCAAATTGGAGTCTTCTAAATAAATCTGTGAAGCTTTATACATGTTGGATAGCAACAGAACTAGCAGTTCTGGATAACAGAACTGTATCTGGACTGAATTTGACACATTATGAAATTATTATTCAGCTGTCTAAGACAGTAAAGTCCATCTGAACAAATCATCGTCTCGAGCTTAGGATCGTGAACTTGTGTGAAAATGAAAAATATGAGGATTTGCATTGATTTTAATTAGATTCAGGGGTTATTCCACAGAGGGGGGATTTTGTTGACTGAAAGACACATGTTGTATTTAAATGACTTTACAGTAATGAGTAAGAGTTTTCTCAGTAAATCTGCTAAAAATACACCAATGTGATTTGAAGAAAATAAATGCTGTTACCCTGGCACGTGAAGTAGTTCCCTCTTCTCCTAAAAAGTAGTCTGGAGTCTGAATGCCTGAAAAGGACTAAAATGGGCCTGAAACAGCTGTTTTAAAGTTCTTTATACAATCGGTGTAAGAATGGTACAGTGCTACTAAGAATCAGGTCCCCCCTCCATGTGATAATCAGATAATAGTTGAATACTCTGTAGTGCATTTTCCTTCTAACTCCTGACTTGTTGACTGAATCCTCCTGGAAAGCCACAGTACAGAATTATCCTGCTGCATTAGACAAGTTTTACTTTGGGGTTTCAAGGTATGCTTCAGAAATGTCAGGGGGTTGAGCTTTGTGGGTTCAGCCTTTTGTAGCAAGCTGCCTGGGAAGAGAAACACATTGCAGACAAATGCTAAATCCCAGCTAAAGGTGTGCAATCTTCCATGATTCTGGTCTTCTTTTAGCCTCAGGATCAACTTCTGCTTTTAGAAACACTAACAGTTAAATCCTTTTGAGTCTCAGATGAACATTTACAAGAAGCAAGCATTTGTCCTCAAATACCAAAGGCTTTTGAAAAGCTCTGTCACTTCTCTCAGATGATGGAAAACAGCATTTGTGGAAGAAATACTATTCTCTAATGACCGCCTGCTTTAATCCAGAGCACACCAGAGGCTAAATAAACTGAGTGGGTTAAGCCAAATGTGCATACAGTTCACATAGGCCTTGCTCAGGCTAATGGATCATTGTTATGCCAGGATATAATGGATAGATTGGCAAGTGTCTGCCCCTTGCTTTTTTGATGCAGTCTCTAGATGAGCACATAAGGCCACATTTGCTTGCTTTCCACAGTATTCTATCTTACAGTCAAAACTTAATTTGTATTCTCAGAATGGTATAAAAAGTTCCAGAAATAATTCAAAGTAATTAAAAATAAAAGGGCAGGAATCCAGTGCCAGGGAGGGGAGCATTTTCTCTTTTAGCCTCTGCTTGTGGATCCCATTGTGCCAAGACAGAAAACAGTAAGATGTTCAAATATTAATAAAGTGGTAGCACAGCCAAATTAAAATGCCCCAATTCTCATAAGTAATGTTTCCAGCAGAGCACAAAAGAATAATCAAGCCCCCAAACTAGTGAAGGAGAATTTATGACCCACCATCTGAGCTGCCAAGAACTCCCTACATGCCGGCACTGAGGATGGCACAGAATTGCTCTGCCTCTAAAACTTTACCCAACTCTGTGCTACAGAACAATCCAGTGCCATGGCAAGTCTTCTGCTCACTTTTTGAGGCAGTCAGTCCATACTTAGCCATGCCTCCATACCAGCACAAAGACAGGCAGCACGGCCCTCTCTGAGCAATTCTTATGGCTCAAGTTGTGCGCAATGTGCAATCCCACATTACGATGCAGGGAAAACCATTGGGTTCTGGGGCCATCCAAAGTGAACTTGGACACTGAAATTAGTGCATCAGCAGGGGCAAGTGGAATTTGGTAATGCTATTTTATTTTATTTTCAGCAGATTCAAGAGCCTTTAAATTTCTTGAAGGTTCTATTCAAGCAAACCAGCCAGATGGAAGAGCTTAAACAACGTCTGGACTGGCCTTTTCCTGTATGGTTCAGGCTAGACTTGAAATCTATTTGCTATGATATCACAAAGAATTTTGTGGGTTTTAGCATGAAGTGAGGAGGAAAGTCCAAACACTCTCTTTCCTATACAGCTCTTCTCTGTGCTACATTTATCTCCCTTCTAGCCATTTGGACATTAAGACAAACTGAGCTAACAGTCAGGCATCATGATCATCTTATTCCACAGCTCTGATGAATTTGAAACATAATAGTTTTCTTTACATGCCCTTCCTCTGTCATGCATTCTGGCTTACCTCAACTTCTCAGAGTGGCATATCAAACTTTTATTTATGTGTCTTTCCTTTATGCATTCACTAGTCCGACAAACCCATCTCTCTCTAGACTATTTTTCCATTCCAAAACCTGTACTACATACATTTTGAGCTGTGATTTTGTTCCAATCCTTGATGAGATATGAAACATTTCCTGAAATCAAGCATCCTAATGAAAATTTCGAAAAGCAGCACCTATCATTTTATCCTTAATCTAGCTATGACAGACTTCTCTATCAAAGAGCTGATCTCTCTTAACTCAGGTAGTTTGCCTTTTACCAGATTTTTTCTACTGCTAAAGATACATGTTGTCCCTTCACTTTTCACCTCGTATTGTTAACACATGTATAAACTCTATGCTTCTCTGTCTCTGTGCTCTCTGTGCTCCTCTGTATCTTCATATAGAAAAGGGAAATTGCATATAATCAAAGGAAGTGGATGTAAATCAGTTTCTAGAAATGTAGATTTAGACTAGTGTTTAAATGTACAGCTCATGCATGCATCCCTGCCATGCAAAGTAGTAGGAGGCTGCTGCACACAGTCTCAAGAAGACTCACTGCTGACTAAACTGTGCCTGTGCCCTCCATGTCAGGTATTTATCTTCAGTTTATCATGCTGGAGTCTACTAAAAGCTTCACTGTCTTCTCCTCTGGTCTTGTTATGCTATATTCCAGTCTTATGCAGATATGTGTCACTTGATGTGCACATTTTGTAACCTCTCAGTGCATGTGGGCTTAATCCATCTTGCTGTAATAGGTTCCATGAGTTAAATATACACCATATGTAAAAAGAAAGCGTTTCAAACCATCCTTCTGTCCCTAGTACACTCAAGAGCAAAACCCTACAGAAATAATACAGGAAGCTTGCTTGGTCCTCTTTCAGTTTACTAGAAATTTTGGCTGATTAAAACTAGAAAAATAGACACTTTAAGAATTAGTTCAGGTTTGCATGTTCCAATTCAGGCAGACAGCTGTGGTACCTTCATGACAGCAAAATCAATGCTGCCACAGCCATACATGGACAACATTTACAGAAATGTAAAAAGAAAGGTTCCTGGCCTAAGATTCCAGCCTAATTGAGCCAAACGCAATAAACATGATAATTATTTCTTCTCACAGTGAAGTGAACAATTCAATTTGGAAGGAAAGATGTGCCATTGCTATTCCCCAGTCCTGCTGTTATTTTATTTTATATGCACTGTTACTGCTCGTCACAGAGATTTTCAGCATTTAGTTAGGGAGTACCTTTGCCAGAGAGTTCAATTTATGGCCTAAACTCAGGTTAATGTGGCTTCTGAGGGCTCGTCTACATGGGGTCGTTAGAGTGCCATAATGGAAGCTGTTAATTTCCATCACGAAGCCTTTCTGGACACTGCGGGCCGGGCGCAGAGTGGTCGCTCACTGGAGCTTCATCTGGCCGTGCTCGAGCACGCTCAGGTCTGACAGCTGTGTGGCTGCACAGGCACTGTGCTCTTCCCAAGCTCAACAAGGGATCTGGCTGTGTCAGCCTGCACTTGGCACTCCCAGGCAAGAGACTGTTATCTTTGGGGAGAGCTGGCAGGCCAGTCCTGCCGCATGGATAGTGTCTGCCACCCCTCTGACAGCCATGGGAGACTGCTGACTCCAGCCTAGAGAGCACACCTGCCTCGCTGCATCCCTGCTCCCCAGGCAGACCAGCCCAACACACATCAGCCCCAGTGCAGAGTAGGTGGGGAGGCCCCCGGGTATCTGCCAGCCCACACCCTTTGCAGATCTTGCTTTTGAAGGATTACAGCTCTTGCAAAAGCAAACAGACCCGGTGCGCGCATTTTATGTGGGTGGCGTCAACTCCGTCTGCCCAGGGGACAAAGGAGCGCCAACCTGGGGACTGTGTCACTGCACCATATTCCTCCAAAGTACAATGCAGAAGTGCTCCAGTCTGATGAGATCACAGAGTAGTTTATCTGTTTCCTCTTCTCTGCTTAGCACCAAACCGTGCCATGTCTGAATTTGTTGCAACATTACGTACCAGGTTAAAAGAAGGAAAAGGTGATGAAAGACTTTTCTCCCACTAGAAGTGCGTCACTATCTGTTAAAATCTGTGCAATGATTGCTTCCTTTGGTGTAATGGCCTTTGTTTCTTACTTCAGAGCAAATGGCTATGTCTATAGGGGTCTGAAAAAGTGGAAACTTACGTGGTTTCTGTCAAGGAAAATGCTACCACTCACCTGCTGTCCCCTAATCTCCCATGTACAGGACAGCCTGCCATGCACTTCTGCAAGGGGAGCATGCCCAACAGGCAATGTGCATTCATGGCTGCTCTGAGGGAAAAAAAAACAGAGCAAACAGTGGTGAAAGAAAGCAAATGCACGGATTTTTGCCCCATCACCACAGCACACAGTGGGCCTGTTGCCAAAGCTCGGTGCTTTCTGAAGCTCAGAGATGGATTCAGGTGCATCTCCAGGTGGGAGAGAGCATGAGCAGGGCTTTCGCATAGACCAAAAAACCTTGGTGCATCATGGCCAAGCCAGACACAGCTAAGCTTGGCCATGGGTAGATATCCTGAACTTCATTTCTCCCAAGCACAGCACAAACCTCAGGTGCATTAAGTGCCATCATTGCAGGTGGAAACGTGTTCTGCAGCTCATTTCACTATGCAGAAATACTTGCACACACCACCTTTTTTTGCCCTGTTGGTTTCTTAACTACACTAATGAGGTGGTAATTTTTATATCAAGGAAAAGTGAGAATGCTGTTCACATTTGTGTCATACCAAGGCTGAATGACAGAACGTGGGAGAATAATTAGTGATTAATACTCAACCATCTCCTAGTTTTTGAGGTAGACTGGTGTCTATTGTGGAAGGAAATTACTAAATGAACTGCTGGTGTAAGAAGGTAGCTAAATAAATTGGGCCAGGAAAATTGTACTTTCTCTAGATGAAGGTTAATAGCTGGCCTGGAAAACAGGCACTAAAGGAGAATAATTGTTTGCATACAGGTGAAAAAGAGAAAAAAGAGACTTAGAAACCTTCTTCTATCTCTGCACCAAAATATCCGTGCCCCCACTCTGATCCAACTGGCAAGGAAATTCCATAAAAAGCACAATAAGTACCTCCCCAAAAGACCAATGATCAGATCCACATCCATGAAACCCTTGCCTTTTGTATTGTAGAGGCAAGGCACAGAAGAAAGGTTCACTTTAAAGAGTTGAACTTTGAGTAGAACTAGAGAACCCATGTTAAAAACCGCATAGAGGTTATACATACAAAGATTGGTTAAAAGCCTGAAAATAAGAGGGTATAACCCCTTGTCTAATCTTGCTGGGGGACCTAGAGTATGTATAAACACTTCACCCACAGGCCATCCCATCTGGGTCAGGGTGAAGCCTTTTATTTCTCTTCCCAGAGTCCCTCTTGGCTGTGGCCCAGCACAGGGCTGTTCCCCGCACACTTGCCCCCAGCCCCAGAAGTTTTCAGCAAAACTTAAGCCATCATTGCCAGGGCCCTCAGGTAAAAGAGAGAAGAAAGAATTAAGGTTTGGTAATATTTTTCCGCAAACCAGAAGCTGTCGTGTCTAAGTGCCTGCCACACACACAAACAATACAGCTTCAGTGGGGGAGCTGCATCAAACTAACTCTTATTCCTGGATCCCCCTTGCTGGGACCAGGATATACCTCCCTCCTCCAAGGTGGAAAAAGATTTGACTGTGCTAACTTGGTTTAGTCTTGCTCATTCCCTTTTATTTCAAGCAAACTTTGGCAGAGGAGATTTGGGCATAAGGCATGTATTTATAGTGTAGCTTTCATTAATGTCTTTGTATCTTTGCCATTGGGATACACTGAAAAGAAATGCAGCATTCAGCATCACCGATGTTTTCTGCTTTACCTTTTCTTTCTCTTTGCTCAGATGTCCAAGGAAGTCCATGGGCTTTGAGGGAAATGCATTTCATATGTCACAAGGAAAGATAGGATGTGAACTCAATTTCATCGGCTCCATTTTGTTGTGAGCTGATACTGTGCTTGTAGCAAGAAGTCTCTCTGTACGGGCTGAGTTTTCATCAAATCTTGTGAATGATTTTTTGTTGATATTCTCATCCCAGACAAACCATACTGCAATCTATCACAATTCACTGAATGCTTAGCGTACTTGCCAGGCTCCTTCACAGTTTTGCCGTGCTTAGAGGTGCTGATGGAAACATATCTTCTGGCTGTTTGCTATTACAGCAATTGCACTTACTGAGCTACACCTTTTTCACAGTTAGTATGGAATAAAGGAAAGAAAAAAATCCTCCCTTCAATCACTGACATCTCAGCTGTTTTGACTGCAGCAGTTGAGTCCAATGGATTTTGCATTCGAAAATGTGAGTGAAAGTTGTATTTGGCAGAAAAGGGGACAGCCATTTTGAGACATGTGAGATCCATTCCCTTTTAGCCACAATTTCACAAGCTCTGGGTGCTCCAATTTTCAAACATGTTTGTTACAGTTAGCTCAGATCCCAAGTTCTCTGGTGTATATAATTCCTGAGAAAGCAGTTCTTCTGGCAGATTAAGGAAACAGTTTGCTTTTGCCTGAGGCCATTAACATTTTAATAAAATGGTCGTCAAATGTGATAACAATTTATCTTTAGGGGACTTTATCTATTATTAACCTTATTAAGTAACAAGTTTATTTTTGCTGACATGTAGATTTTCCAATCTTCGTCAAGACTGATTCTGGTTTCTTTTTTTTAATTCCATGTCCATTATGTTGTGTTCCATTGCTAAAAGTATGTTTTGTGAGTCTGGTTGGCTTTTGCACTGATTTTTCAATGCTTTCCATCTCCTCCAAGTTAGGAGAAATTTATGATCTCATTAGAGGTGGTTATAGTCTTTTACTTGTCTATCAGTCATTTCCACACAGGTAAAATTCTAGTTCTTCACATCCTGATTTCTCAGGCACTGGATTATCTAAAAATTGTTTCTGTCCCCTAAAATCAAATTCAGAGAACTAAAATTTGTCTAGCAGAAGCTATAATTATCCAAGGTTTCAGATGCCTGCCAAGATTACCAGGGTTACCATTATTCAGTGTAATTAATGCTTTCACCAATTTAGAAGACTGTACAAACATCATGGCCTCATGCTACTAGACAATGAGCACTTTCCATGAGATGATAAATGTCTTTGCCTCCTGTAGATTCATCAGTATCTTGCATGTTCAGGATCCATGCTGGTCACATATAGGAAGGGCTGAACCAGTTAAGAAAAAAACAGCTTTCAGCCCCAAGTCTCCAATGTGCCCACTGAATAGAAACCACAGTCTATTACAAGAAGTAAACACAATCATTATTTTTAAATATTTTTATAAGTTTCCCAGCAATTTAAATAAGAACTTGCTTCATCCCTTCTGTCTATATACCCTCACATATTCATGCTATTACTGAGCTTGAAACTGAATGCTCTGGAAATTTTACAAGAAAGAAAAGTCCAAATATATGTTGTGAGCTCAAAATTACTTGTGAAACTTCAAGGTGTTTTCCTGCATGCCCTTTACATTATTTCTATCTTAATTGACAACTACTCTTTCTAAATGCAGGTAAATAATAGGGAAACAATAGGGAAAAATGGATTGTAGTAACTCTGCAGGGCCTGTTGTCAGTGAGTGTACTCCCTTCCACTTGATTTACAGGTGAATGCACTGCAATATCTGCTGCATGTCAGACTTGGTTCTCCTGGATGGAAGTCTGCACTCTCCAGAGTAGGTCTCTCTGCTCAGTCATGAAGCCTATGGTATAAACAGAGTAGACCCTCTTCTATAACTGAAAAAGAAATAAAAGTCACCAGTTTATGGACAAAATCCGCTCTCCTACACCATCTTAACTTTTTCTTAACCTGTCTAATAATAGTCCATGAATCAACAACAGTGGAATGAACAAAAACAGTGAACAGGTTCCTCCCTAAATTATAAATAGAGATGCGTTTGAAAAGATTTATGGAGGACTTTGGGCTTAAAAAATTCAGAGTAATAATGATTTGTTATTAAAAAGTCATAAACTGTGACAAATACACAGGAAGCTCATTCAAACACATTCCTTTCAAATCACTCTGCGTGAATCACTGACTTTGCAGAAGATGGCCTCTTGAGTGAGTAATAAAACACTGAAGACTGGGATGGCATTCCTAAATCTACCACAAAATATGTTTCTGGCATTAGTAAAAAATTGCTCTGTGGGCTTCCTCATCAATCAGTGTTGGGTGAACCAAGCTTCTGCCAACACTTTTATAAGAATATTAGTTCAGTCGTATCATTAAAGCCTGATCTATAAAAAGATCTCTGAATGAAAAGCATTTATAACAGTCCTAAAAATCCAAATTAAAAGCTAAAGTCTTTTCCTCTGAAAAGATTCCTGAAATTGTTTAGGTCTGAACATATGCCTGTTCCCTCTCAATCTCAGGAGACAAGTCATGGGTCAGATCCATTTCAGCCATGAGCTATGAAGGAAGTCTATGCACAAGCTCTATGGGCTGTTGAAATTGCCTATTTCAGTTCTATCATAAAATTACCAAAAATGAAGAGTCTTCAGGGTCCTCAGTAAGAGGACAATTTAGCAGGCAGTCCTTCTCTTGGCAGCAGTGTTCCCTAGGAAAGTCCTCAAATGGAAGCTGTTGAGACTTGAGTGCTTGGCCTGCCTCAGGAGAGCGATGAGCGGAAGACCTCCCTGCCAACACTCTTCCAGACACAATTGCTAATTGATATTATTTGCTCTTTAAAATCCAGTACCAGTGAAGCTGCCCTCACCACCCTGAGCAGTCAGAACAACCCACATCTACTTGATTTCCTGCTTTATTGCCCATTGAAAAGAAAGGCAGCTTGCCCTGGTGCTGTACAACAAGTGGCTGCGAGACAGCAGCCATCCATTTCCATGCAGCATACAAGTTTGATTGTGTTTGGCTAATTATCTCATTAACCTGTACCTCAAGATCTGATTACTGTAGTGGTGGGTGACAGAATAAATGCAGCAGCAGCAGGCCTGGAGTGTGGGATCTTCGCATAACTTCTTTGGGGTGTTTACATCTGCCTGAGCCAAATCATCCTTAAAAAAACTGGCAAAATTTAGATTTTTATTATGATCATGAACAAATAGCACCTCTCCCTCTTTCTCTCTCTCCCCCCCCCCCCCCCAAGTCATCCCCTCCCTTTATTTTTTTAGTGAAAATTTTACTGCTGTTGAATCACTCAAATAACAAAGGTTTGAGTTCAAAACCAGTCACAACTTGTGTGCGAGCATGACCCAGAATGGCTTTGTGGCAGAGTCCATTTGTCAATAACATTTGTCAGAATAATGTTGATGCCACTTGAATAGTAGATGTTGATCCCATCACTCACACAGAGTTACAAGAAGTAAAATACTATGAAGCTACCTGGTCTTTATTTTCACATCAAGTTCTATAAGATTGTGAAAGAGAATACAGGTGCAAAATGCATGCGCCAAAAATCCCAGTGATATAAAAGACTCATAAACATAACCAATGCTCAAACCTAATCAGTAACAAAAGGTTGACATGAGGAGACAAAGGGTATCAATGGTAAGAAGCAATTATTTTGAATAACACTAGAAATTATATAGAAGGAAAAGAAGAAAAAAGAACTTATACTAATTAGAATCTGTAAACTGTTTAGGGAGGAAAAGGTTCATGAGCAACCAATATTACCTATAGGAACTTTTAAACCAGAAAAGAACAGGGTTGGTGGAAAAGTACGCTTGAGATGAGCTTGAAGAAAGGGTTTATGATCTTTCAGAAAATATTTTCAATGCCTCACTAAAGAATATTTTGAGATAAGGAATCCTGTTTCTCCAGATAACATTCTCCATTGCAAAGAATATTTATGTGATCTATTCAGTCAGAGACAGAGATTATCACTACCAGAAAACTTCACAAATAATTCTGGGAATTATAACCTGGATATTCAAAATTTGGTGGAGTTTTTTCTTATTTGGCAGCCAGCCTGCAGAGATCAAATCATTCACCCTGCCCTATTCTTTACAGTAGAGAATGAAATCCAGACAAAAAGCAGGTTTCTCCATGAGATACAGTTTGTCTCCTTACAATGGGAAAAATCTTATTTTTTGCCTAAATAGGGATCAGCAAGGACCTCAAAATCTACATGCCAGCAAGCAGCTCTTTTAATTAGACTTCTGACTATCCTTCTGCATTAGTTTCCAGAAAACTTAGCAGACAGTGTTTTTCATTACTGGTACTCTCCCCATCTGTCCTTGTGAATAGGATATCTGTGCAGGAAAAGAATTTGCAAGGCTGAAGCCAGAGAAGAGCCTTCTTGGAGATCCTTATATTGGCAATTGTGGACAAAGGAGAGGTGTAAGTCCCTTCTATAGTGTGA
Organism: Sinosuthora webbiana; assembly: GCA_013397395.1. NCBI lineage: Eukaryota > Metazoa > Chordata > Aves > Passeriformes > Sylviidae > Sinosuthora > Sinosuthora webbiana. The sequence goes on from VXBN01000577.1 coordinate 85,410, forward strand.
GAGCTATCTGCTTGTTGCTCAGTGACAGTTTGATTGACTGATTTTATTTCTCTTTTGGTAATGTTTGGTGTAAGTTCTGGGCAGTGTTTTAATATCACATGGTCACAGGTTGGTGATTTTCACCCTTGAGTTTAATTTCTTGTGCCTAAAGGCCACAATCTGAGCATGTGTTAAATTACAAAATAACTGAGAAATAGGATTTGCAAATGAAACCTCCCCTCTTCTACTTTGTATCTGGATGCTTTTGTTGGGATGCACACAGTGTGGGATTTTTTTTTATTATCGGCAGCAGCAGTGATTACAGCAACTGCACAGTCCACCGTTCCTGCCTGCCAGGGGCTTCCTGTGAACACAGGTGTCATATTTCCCACTCTCACCCTCACTTTCTGTCCCTTGCTCATCACTGCTCAAGATGTCAGTGATAACCCTGAATTTTTCAGAGTCTGCTGTAGGAAGGACTCCACCTTTGTCTTTACACCTGCCTCCTTCCCCCTCCAGCCTTCGAGACAAGTGCAGCTGAGTAGCTCTTGCTGTCAGTCCCTGGAGCTATCAGGCTCAGATAGCGCTTCCTAAGGCAAGGACTTTTGTCTGGATCAAACTCTCCCTTTGATATGCCTATTGGTGCACATCTGTGAGCTTCAGAGGGCCGTTTAAGAGGAGTTTATATGGCTTAGAGTTCCATGATTCTGCAGGGACTTCAGTTGTTTGGTTTTTATTTTATCAGAAGGTAAAGCAAACAAAAGGGGGATAGTTTTAACTGTGGCCATTGTGCATGATGAGTTTTTGCACTTTATTATTTTAATGTGAAATGTTCACAATCAACTAACTGCTCTGTCAACAGACACACCAAGTCTTTGAATAAGAATGCAACAATATATCCATGTTCAAGAGTTTCTATTTAGCTGAAAGGTTCTACAAGCTGAAAGGTTGTTACATTGCACAGTGTACCAAGGCAGGTCACATCACGCTGTATGACATAATTTGACCTAACCTCATAGAAGCTGAGTGGCATTATCCGTGAGCCAGCACAAAAGAATTATATAGGATATTCTGTCCAGTGCAGGAGTCACTGGTCCCATAAGTATTAAAATAAGTATATAATAGACAATAGACGGGCAGTTTTGCCAATTGCTACTCACCTACTGCTTTGAAACCAACTCTATGGTTTGCCATGTCATTCCTCCTTTATCACAAGTGAGGGAAAACCTGATATAATTTGTGACACACAAGCTATTCCTAGGCAGGAAAAAGAGAAAACCTTTTTGTTCATGAAATTATTTCTGACACTACCTTTAAAGTTTCTGATCTGGGTAATCCAGAAGTGGGAATGGTCTTTGGTAACACCTAATTGACACAGTTTTGCTGAACTGTGGTTTAAGCTTTATCATTATGTTTTTTCTACTGGAGCCAAAACAAGTCATTATTTTTTTTTTTCCAATTGAATATTCCTTTCTGGCACTAGACATACAATAGCACTTTTATGAAACAGCTCATAGAACAGTTGTGGAAACAATGAAAGAGCCCAGAAATATTACCAGCAATGGGATGAGCTCTTCTTACACTGGAAATATTGATCTTGGCTAAGTGAAGATCTCTGTTGTGAAGCACCGAATTCCTGCAGGACATCAGCATGCCACACAGCACCCAGGTGCTGACAATCCTCACCATGTGTGCTTCGATATCTAGGTTCCCTCTGTTCTTTTCTAGACTCATGGAAAGTGATGCAGAAACAACCTGGGGGGAATACAGGAAGACACACATCTTCTTAGGGTAGAAACTCTCCCCTAGAAAATGTGTTGAAACATTTAGGAACGGACAGCAGACATGCTATTATGGCAGGATTTGATACTGAACCACATAAGCAGACACCAGAACAGCAGCTTCAGACAATTTTCCAGTGAGCAATGTAGGCAACAGATCTGCTGGACATCTTCATGTTTTCATCTATTTGGACCTGGGCCATTTGATTCAGGTAGCCTTGTTAAAAAGGGATTTGCAGGTCTTTGTGGTGTTACAGCCCTGCCAAGCTGGAAGCTATAGACAAGGTCAGTGTCTAGGACTCTCTTGTATTAAATGAGCAAGTAAGCTTATATGCATTGCAGATTCCCTGCCCGTGAGATCTCTTGTCTGAAGCAATCTGCTGAAAGGTGATAGGGTTGAAGTGTAGGCTAGACAACATGCATATGGCAGAGGGTTTGTAATATTCTAAATAGCATCCACTGTGTTTTCCTGGGTCAACATACAAAGGGTGTTGGTAAATCAATAGTTTAATCCAAGTGTGACAAGACAATTTATCAAATCTCTTAAAAAATTGCTTCTCTGTGAGACAAAGCAGCGTTGCTGGCAGAAGCTGTTTTACACCACATGGCATAACGCAGTTATAGGCAGTGAGAGGTGCCTACAACCTCGCCTTTCTGTGCTGAGAGGAGGACGAGCTGGGCCACCCTACTGTTTGTGCTTGGGAAACACTATTAAGCACACAGTGACATCTTGCATTATAATATTATAACACAGAAGGGGTGGAAACAATGGCTGTGTGTTCAGCCTTAATTACATGGGGGAATTTGTTTTGCTTTCGGTTGAAGAACAGGAGAAATTGCTCCCTGGGCATTATAAAGACACAACTCACAGATCTGAAAGACTTCATCTCTTTCAAAGGCATGGTAGGGATGCTGCTGCAAGAAAAGGGAAGGATATCACTGTGTTACTGTGACACCTGCATCAGGGAATAAAAGAATGGGGCACTTGCATTTTGCCATTTGATAATTTTGCGTGAACCAAGAGCAGCATTCACAAAGCCTGGGTTCCTCCAGTTCAGTCCCGAGCTCTGCATTCAGACATTAAATTCCCTCAGCTTCTGAAATCAAAGGGAACAATAGGTACATGCACAAATTAGCAAATGTGTGTGATCGCAAGCGTAAGGCCCGCAGGTTTGAAAGATCCAGGCTGAGACTTTGCAGGCGTACATCTCCACAAATCAAATAGATGTGCCCTTCTAAATTCCCAGATTCAAAAATGTGCTCAGAGCCCCCATCAGGATACATATATTAAACGTAAAAATTCTTTGACCTAAGGTCTGAATAAAGCAAACTAAATAAAAGCCAAAGGAAAAGAACAGTAGGGAGAAAAAAGCCCCTATCCCTTTCAAAAATACATATAGTCAGGTAGAAGCCAAAGCTTTTATTCTGAAAAAGCGTATGTATTATTTTAAATGAATTCTTGAAAACAGTTTTGTGTGTATCAAAAAGGGGTTATACCTTGTCCTCATATAGAATATTCTTATTATAAAATAGCTGTTATAAACACAAAACACTGAGAAAAGTTTTTTGTAAGACCATTAGAGCCTAACACCTACTTTAAACCCATATATAATTGCTCACAGGATAAGAGCCTCTATTCATAATACTCTTCTCAGCTGGAGACAGTTGAAAAGAGTACAGTGTGCCACAAGACTGAGCTCTAACCTTTCCTCACTAAAGCAAAGCAAAAGATACCAGGCTTGTTTTACACTGTGGATAATGAACACAGTTCAATCTCTCATTCAGTTACCCTCCTCATGGTCCAGGCTATATGTCATTTTGCAAAAGCTGGTTTTTTATAATTTTTAGTGTGGATTTTTTCACTTTTTCCTTCAGAGAGAATTATGGATGAGAGAGCAGGAATTCCATCTAGGAGAATGCCTTGTTCTTGTCTCCTCCTAGTTCAGCGTTTTAGCAGCAAAAAGCTAAATAGGCATTTCAGCATCCTTAACTGGGATCAGCTGGTGTCAATGCACTATCTCTGAATATACTCCACTTAAATATCTGCATCTCTGCTGTGGGACATGTGGTATGACCCACCACATTTCCCAGAAGTGGTCAACGGCCTTTTGAAGGGTACCACAGTTTTTTCCCTGGTTATGCCCTGAAACTTCCTTCCAAAGGAAAGCAGGGTGAGAGAATGGAGGCTGAGCAGCACAGTGCCCCAGAGCATCCCTGCAAACACTGCAGACAGAGCACATGCACCTGAAGGAGAGATGTAGCTCCTCTTCACCAAGGTTACTATCTAAAGTTTTGCAGCTGGTTAAAGCCTAAAAACACAGTACATAAAAATTCATAATGATGAGTGAATACAGAGTGATTAGGAAAAAAAACAGGAATGCCAAAGGAAAATACCTTGCCTTAATTTTTCACTGAAAAAAACACCCCAAGTACCCAATTGTGATCAGTGTGATTCTATACAGCTCTGGGAAATGGCAACAGAGTCTAAGTTTTGAAAATGTTATTAAGGGCTTTAAAAATAGATACATGTTTCTTGATGCATGTTAAGTTTTTCCTCTTCCTTTTGGTTCACAGACATGCTAGGAAGTAGCCTCCTATTTGTTTCACAATCAAATTTTTGTTGGAAATAAATTTCTTTTCCCCCTTGTTTCCTAAACTGCACAATTAAGCTTGTAGCAGACACTAGCTGATGAACACTTTCATGATTTTACATATTTCCTCCAGAAAAAAAAATTCAGTATTCATGGATATTCACAGAGCACTGTAGAATAGCATGCAGGTATTGTGCTTTTCTGAAATCAAGAGGACAAATAGAATCAGTACTTTGTTTTGTACATGTTGCATATCTATCGCATTAAAAAACCATCATTCCCCAACATCCTTCTCTCAGAGATATTTCCATTAGGAAGAAGCTATATAGGCAATTTCTGATTGTTTTTTAGTGAACCTAAATATTTAAGTTCGGCTATACTGCATTTAGCATTCATTGTCCTTGGGGAAGTGACGAAAGAACCCAAATTGAAAGCACCAAGAAATGGAAATACTTGCTTTTTTTTATTCCTAGTGCATTCAAATATCATGGAGCGAATGTTCAAATAGGCAGGTATCAGATTCTCATCCCAGTGGTGAAAATGGGAACAAAAATATAGGCTGGACAAAAACAGAAAAAATAAATGAAAAGGTGGCATGAACAGATAAAAGGTAGATGAGGAGAGAAGGAAAAATTGTGACAACAGGGTAACATTCTGTGAAATGACATGTGGAATTTTACATGCTGGCCTCAGAGACAAGCAAGTCCCAAGATCGGTCCTGGGGTGCAATTCTTCTCCAGCTCCCTGCTACCACAGTGTAGTGGTTTGAAAGGA
>VXBN01000608.1:7890-19212 GCA_013397395.1 Sinosuthora webbiana
TATTATTAGGAAATCAGCAAATCAGCCTCCTACTCTGTGCCCTCTGGCTCTACCTTCCTGTGAGATACAGAATTTCTGTGCCACACCCCACACCTGTTGCGCATCCAAGTTTGCCAGCATTGCTGTAGCTCCACTTCCAGGTCCCCTGTTCCCTAACAGTACCTGCCCCTAGCAGAGTAACAGCAGTAGTCAGACTCTGCCTGTTGTCAGAGTTTTAAAGCAAACACCTGAGATGTGGCCAGAGGACTGTTTCTGGGATGATGGTTTCTTAGAATAACAACCTCCAAAGCTTGCTCTCAGTCATCTATCATCCAGTTGCCCCCTGGTTTTTTTTGGTTTTTTTTGGTTTTTGTTTTGGTTTTTTGGGGTTTTTTTTGGTTTTGTTTTGTTTTTTGTTTGTTTGTTTGTTGTTTTTTTTTTTTGTAATCCCTGGTAGAGGCAGCAACTACTGGGTTAGTATAGTAGTGTTAGCATACCCCCAAGTATTATTTTGACAGTATATAATATCTCTGCAGATTGGAATGGCTACTAAACAATAATTCAAATGTATCTGGGGATGCTTTACTTGCTTCAGTATAGTGCTGTGCCACAAGTTTGGATTCAGATCACAATTTCTTGAATTTAAGGAGGCTAAAAACTCATTTCTTCCTGAAGATGTTCCTTATTCCACTTGGAGAAACATGAAAACAGCTTTTTAGCATCCAAGTGTATGTGTGGACTGTTTGTGTCCATGATAGGGATATTGGTCACAAATACTTAGTGGAGAGGAATTTAATTGCAGAGATAATCTCAGAACTGCTAAAAATGTTGAATCTTGGACCCCACATAGACTGAGGTCCAAAGAACATAATTGTTCATGGTAGTGTGATTTTCAGACTTTAGATTTTCAGTCTTAGAATGATAATCCAAATTTGATATTAAAAGTTACATTACTATGGCTTATATGGCACAAGCACAATGAATATGTTCACATAAATATTTGTATGGTTATAATTAAAAGGCATTTTTCAGTAAAGCTTCTGTAAAGCAGCAGCTCCAACTTTTTAAACATCTTTTTTTTTTTTTTGGCAATGTGATCCCATCACACCCAACTAGCCTATACAGAATGTTAAAATTAGGAATATGCTGCTGTCCAAGTGAGCATAGTTATCTTGAAATGCTAGAAGCTGTATAATAGGGTGCATTTGGCACAACTGGAATTGCTTTCTATTCTCTTATGCTTCACCTCAGCATATTCCTACTCAACAGGATGTCTAAACCCACCAGGAAAAGAAGACAAGTTAGTGACACTTATAATCTCTTTTCCTGAAAAGCAAGCAACCCCCTGTTTTCTCAAAAGGTGATTAATGGAAGCTATTCCTGTAGAAATACTCATCAGCCAGTTCTTTCTCTTACTTCTGCCTTCTCTGGCAGGATTTAGTCTTACGCTTTTTTTTGCTGAGAACCCTAAAGGGCTTTATGCTGCTCATCTTGCTGCCAAACCTCTTTTGCCAAAAATTCTCAGAAGTTCATGTTATCTGAAGTGCACTAAAAATATTGGAACTACCTTAGTAGGACTCCTACTCTGTCGCAGAGACGTCTGTAGCATGTTTGTTGACTTCTGATATGCTTGGTCCAATATAATTAGCAGTACCACCTTCAACATAATACTACTTCTTTTAGAAATTGGGAATTAGTAGAGCAGAGTGGCAGTTGAAAATAGCTTTTTGCTAGACCTGTATATATATATATACAAACCCTCTTTGAATACAGTTTATGTGCATTTATTAAAATGAGATCTTGAAATGAAAACTGAATGAATTCTGTTTATGTCCAGGGGACATTTAGCATCACCTGTAAACTATGCATGAAATATGCTTGATAAGGCTGTTCACTTTGATAGGAAATTATTATTTATTAAATAAAACATTGATATAGTTATACCTAGAAGACTTGAAAAATTGATAAGTCAGACTATTTACAGCCTGTGATATAGTAAGTGGTATCTGCTGTGTCTTTTTCCCCCTATTTCATCTAATTAATAATATATCAGAACTCTAATGGCATTCTAAAAGTGCTACATTAATTATGTGCTTTAAGAGCCATTTCCTGCTAGACTTGAATCAAATCACATAATTTCCAGGAAGATTGGAGTGTTCTTGGTCTCTCACCATTTCTGCAATGTCTACCTTGCTATTTCCTTTATGATATAGGCATGAAGACCAACAAAGGCACTCTTTATGATTCTTTGTCCTGTTAAGTCCTGTGTTGCTCTGGCCAAAGGCAAAACCTACCAGCAGTTGTTCACATCACACAGAAATGAAGATGCAAAGCTGAAGATTCCCACTCTGCTCTCTTCCAAACAGAGTCAGGCATAGGAAAAGTAGTGTGTTCTGTGCTAATGAATGCAGAGGGTAATCTGCAGAGCACTAGTGCAACCTGAGCAAGTAGAGTCAGAAGCTAAAATAATTGCCACAATAGTGGGTAGCTGAGCAGATCTCTTATTACACATAGAATATGCAAAGAGTTCTAGAAACAAGATTTCATTTATAGTGCAGCCTATGGGGAGATTTCTCAAATGATCCACTGAAGATCACTTTGTTTTCTTTGGTTTTGGTGACTTCTCCCTGCCCCACAACAGTGTGGTGGGTATAGTTGAGTCACTCCCTCTCTGACACCTGTGTTGTGCTCAAGGACATTGAAGGTAACAGCCCCACTCTAAGAAGTGGGTGTGTTACTATCCTTTTTCAGCTCTCAGTGTTTTGTGTTGAGCAGAGTTGCAAGAGGGCAGGTAGGATTTCCAAAGGCAGGTCTGCAGTGCAAATTAAACATGCTGTTGACTTGGTTGGTCTGTGTGGCACTGGACTCAGTAGACATTCAGTTCACCTGCAGCAGGAAGAAATACTGTGTTGGTGATGGAATTCTCCCTCCCGTTGTGGATAAAATTATTACTTGGAAGCAAACTTCATTTCCCCTTTCAGACTTCAGGGTCCCCTTAAGGGACCCAAATTGAGTGATAGAGAAGTCAATACCACTGAAGGTGGCTGAGACATTCTCATTTATCTGCCTAAACACTGAAGTGAATTCAGAGTGGCCTGGAATCTCAGGGGAAAAATATGTTTTTCTGGCTTATTTCTGTTAAAACTAGGTTTTCCAATCTTTGGAGTTGCCTGTTTTGGTTGGAAGTATGCATACCTGCATCTACTATGGATGGTTCTTAGATTTTTCCATAGTATGAAATGAAGCAAGACAGATTACCCCAGTATTTCAGCAGCTGCAGACCAAAGACAAGCCATTAACCGGTACAACACCTAATGATTTTTGGTCTTTTTCAGCTGATTACCTCTACAAAAAAAAAGCTAGTCTCTATTTTTTTTTCTCTGCAATCTGCTCAAGGGCTTTTAGGATGACCTAATAGTTCCTGTAAAAGGATAATTTTTTTATCTTTACTTTTGCATTTATAGTGGTGCAAGTTATTTTTTGCTGTGCTGCAAGACTCTTGCTTCATATTTTAAATCATGAAGCATATAAATATCAAAAATATTTCTATTTGCAGTGGAAGATTATTGCAATGGGGGTTTTGTGAAGATGGGGTTTTGATGGGAGTTTGTTTGGTTTTGTGGGGTAATTTTTTTTTTGGATTGGCGTACCCAGTGAGAACTTATTATTTTCTTTAAAAGCATCAACTATAAGTGGGGTGGTTTTTTTTTTGTGACAGGGTGCTGTTCTCCATTTCTTCTTTATGTTTTATGATGTTTTTAGAGACTGAATTATGAACCCCCGTTTTGTCAGAATCCACTTGATTGCTGATAATTGTTTAAAAAAACAGACTTTTTTTTGTGCTGTTATGGATTCTGTCACACCACTGGAAGCCTAATGAAATAATAATGACACCTTTAACACAAAACCCCTGAAGAAGGGATTAATATGAGATGTGCTACTCATCAAGATTCTGTGAAATCAGTTGAAGTTCAAGGTAAATCCACAATACCTTTCAATTGCACCAAAATTTCAGCTTTGGATTTATTTTTACCTAAGTAGAGGTGTTTAGAGAAGTATAAATGTATATTCAAAATAAAAAAGTCAAAGTATACAAGCTGATTATCAACACATAATGGCAAATATAATGACAGCTCAGCAATTTTAATTTGGTCCTGTTTCTGTTTTATATAAAGGTACTGTGAATTCTTTAATCATAGTTTTTGAAAAAAACTATGATTAATTAAAAGCAAAGGCTTTTTCAATCCACAGGGACTGAGAAATGGCTCTTCTGTCCCTATTCAGACCAAACTCTATCTGTATTTTCCTGGTTCAGCTTCTTGCTCATTCCAGCCAAATTTGGTTTCCCAGCCATTTATCCTGATTTGGTTTTTTTGGCACTTATGCCCAAGCCCAGGTATGACCTGTTCCTTGCTTAGAAGAGTTGAGGCCCACATGTTGTAAGGGTAGTCATTCCAAGCAGTAATATGTCCCCTGCTCTTATCTCAGGATTGGACATGGATCCATTGTGGCTTTGCAAGCATGGAACTGGGATCATGAAGAAAGTGTAAAGATTGAGGCATTTGTGAAGTAAACATCTACACCCACTGCTGGGCACATCTGGGCTGAACAAGTGGGAACTGCTAATTTTTTTCAAAGGTATGGTGGCAATAAAGAGCATATTCTTGTCAAAAAATATAACTCTCTGGCAAAATTGTGCATCTTTTCTTCAAAGTATAAGAAGATAATGCTCTCTGTTCAAAGATGAGTCATAGAAAGATTTTATTTTCTTTCTGTTTTTTTTTTTTGTTTTTTTTTTTAATTGGAGGAAGCACTTACTTTTTTGCTTTACCTCTTTCTCAGAAGCACATGAAACATTTAAACTTTACAAAACCATTCAGCCTTAAGGAAATCCCCAGCATGGAAGACTCCAGTCCAAGATCTAATCAATAAAAAGCAATCTTAAAATGAGAATTTTGGGGTCAAGTGTGTATAGTTGTGACCAATACATCAAATGTGAATTTCATATACTCATCTGGTTAAAGGAACTGTGTATGTATACATATATACATAGATATTTGTTCAAGACCAGAAATTCATATTGCAATCAATAATTTTTAGGTCTTTTGGAAAATAAAACCCATGGATTCATATTCCTGTAAGGAAACTTACAGAGATGAAGTAGCAATCAAAGTTTAAGTGTCTAGCCGAATGAAAAACACAAGGAAAATAGTTCTAGAGGTCTGCTAATTTGTCAATATGGATGATGCTAAAACATAATCTTATTTATGTGTTACCTATGAAAAGGAAAATTGTGGAGACAGAAAATAGAGTTACAATTCTTCTTGAAAAGAATGGCATTTTTCTAAGAACCTCCCCTTACTGTAAATTGCTATTTTGCTATTACCACTTTTCCCTAGATTATTCTCACTCACAATCCATGTTCATGATCTGAAGATAATTTTAAAACTATGATTGTTGGAAAAAAAAAAAAAAAAAAAGTTTGTCAGTACTGGAGGAGTGGGAGTGGGCTGGAAACCTACCAGAGATAAACCAGAGAGGGGCAGTAAGAAGCTGCTTGTAGGGCTCTGAAGTATACCAACTGGACATCCTGTAGGCTTTCTCTGCACACAGTCATTTTCTTTTCTTAATTGGCCAATTAAGAAAAGAATTGCTCAATTGCAACTCTGTACAGGAAGCTTAAGTCTCATTTTTCAAATTCGTCATCTCCCACAGGGCATTCTTAAACTATATTAAGTCAACCCCATAAAAATCCTACCCTGTGATATTTCAAAGTATAGAACCTTACTGGTGCTTCATACCTGGAACTGAGGGGTTCTCCTTTCTATTCTACTACCATTTCCACTAGGGAGGAGAGGAAGTGTTTCTTTTCCTTTTGACATACATCTCTTCATTTTGTTCAATGTAGAATTGGTCATTACACCTAATATCCTGACAAAGATCTATCCTGAAGAAGATATGGGTTACATGAGTAAGAATCTCACAATTCAAGCTACACTGTCCATCAAAATGAATTGCTAATGCAACAAGAATTTCTGTGTAGAGTCTGTGGTCTCTTTGTACCAGACAGTCATAAAAGAACTATCAGTGCCTTTACAGGCATGAAGGTATCATCCCCAGCTCAGTTACTTGTGGGTAGGAATACAAGATAAATAAAAGGTGAGAAAATATGCCAGTCAGGTTTACTAGAAAGGGTAAGGGATGAACAAGACAGCAGAAAACTTGCTGCACTTCCAGTGTTACGACACTTTGCCTGATGATTTGTATGATGGTTTAGGATGATCACATTAGAATTACTCCTATTAAATACGTAAACATGATGTCACTTTCTTTCAGAGAAATATAAGTAGGGATGTTACTAGGAGCTCAAAGATGTGCCAAACTCCTGATAGTCTAGAAGGGGAGAGAAATTTGGAGGAAAATGGATGCAATCTGGCATTTAGCTTCTGCACCTCTGTCTTGTGAGAAATCAGACCATAGCTCCACCTCAGGTTTTGGGCTGACCAAGGCAGGGCTCAGCCTGAGGTGGGTTTTTTTGTTACGTCTTCCTTATTCCCAGCACAGGATGGGCGTCTTCAGTTTTTCAGCTCTGTTTGTGCTCTTGAAGGCTTGAACCTTACAAGATACATCTTTATATCCTTGAGCCTTATAGTATATCCTTATAGGATATACTATTTACCTGTCTCAGGTATAGCTGCAGGAAAGAGTGTTCTATCCTTTCTCTGTTGTGACATTTCAGAAGTTCCTTGCTTGATGTCCTCTCAACAGTACAGCTGGTTTCTATAGCACTCTGAGTGGACGAGGTAAGAAACCCTTTTTGTCAACAAGATCAGTGTGGTGGAAATAGTCTTGGTAGACAGGACCTGTAATACAAAGTGGATACCTTATTCAACTGATATGGTTTCTCATACTTCATTGATATCAGCAAGGTCATTATGCTTCCTGTTTCTCAGATAGTCATGGTTTTAAAACTTCTGTCGGGGACAATTCTTTGAGGGCAGTCTGCAAAGGCTCAGCTGGGGCCAGTGAAAGGTGAGCTACATTGACTGGGTATTAGTCACCTGGGGTGACTGACCACCCAGCCTTTGGGTAAAGCAATTACTCTTTGATTGCAATATAAAGCAGAAGAAGTAGAGCTTCAGAATAATGGTGTTTGATGAAAATAAGAAAATCAGCACCCAACATAAGAGTGGCAGTGTGGAGCAGAGCACAGTAGGAATCTGTAGGCTCAGAGAAGAAGGTGTGTATTTAGCAGGCACTGAATAAAGTAAGAAATGTGACATCAAATTTTTGCAGCATGAGAACTCCAGGGGAGCTGGTTCTCTGAAAAGAATGTATTGAAAACTACTTGTCAAAAGACATAAGAAACATAATTTTAAAATTATTATTTATTTTCAACAAATATTAATTTTTATCAAATTTGTCTTTTGGTGAAAATAATTTTTTCAACTTGTCTACAATTCTTTCTTTTTAAACTCTGAAAAAAAAAATAACCAGCAGAGAAATATTTGCTTAAATCTTCATGAGATATGAAAACTTCTGTTCTGTAACAATACAGGAAAAAGGAAGCTATCAAAGAAAAAGAGACAAACTTTAAAGACCATGACACAGAGCTAAGGATTATCAATGATGATGCTCTGCTTTGAATTCAACATGTTCTTTATCTCTTTAGGAACAAGAAGTTATAGCCGAATTGAAATCTGTAAGCCAATTTCTATCTTTTTCAGGTTTTTATTTCCTAGCAACTCTTCCTAGATCTGAATGAAATCTCTGATGAGTTGAGCTCACATGAGAGATACAATTTTGTATACTGTGACACTAATAAATGTGATTTTTGTGAACTTTTTTTCTTAGTGAGGAGATGTGCCTGTTACAGGACATTGCACAAATACTGCCTAAATACAAGAAATGTTCTAGCCAACAGAAGGCAAGATTTTTGTTACAAAAACTAAAAGTGTCAAAAGTGTCAAATGCAGTGACTTTGCCTAAGTGTTGCCTTTTCTAGGCTAGAAATGAAACTCAAGATGATTTTAGTACAAGAGGTAATAATTATGTGGACCTTTATTTGGAGGCCTCCAGGGGCTGTCACGGAGAATACAAAGGCCCACCCACATAGGGTGAATACAGTTCTTGAATAAGTTTGGCAAATCAGCATAACTGACAAAAAAAGCACCGATTAGGAGGACAAGTTGTGGTGCAATTCCCCCCCATGTCAAGCCCCTTCTCTGGCCCCCACCCCCCAGCACAAGCTGTGCTTTACAATGAAAATGTGTCTTGAGGAGCTGTTCTTCAACCTTGGTAGCCAGGAAGAACCAAGATATCACTGGGGCCATTTGTCCCCAGGGCTTGGAGCTCTGGAATTTGTTTTGTCTTTCTGCTTAGGGAAAGGGCATAGAAAAGTACTGGGAAAACTACCTAGAATACAATAATAGGCTAAAGAGCTACAAATATATCTGCAAAGGTACAGAGAACATATAAAAGAATAAAGATGGCATCATAAGAAAAGAGAAGAAACAGAACAATTTTGACCCACCACAGTCAGTGGCCAAGGAGGTGATAAAGTTACATGAAAGAGTACAGAACCATCAGTGCAAAGATTCTTCCTTTTCTCAAGAAGTGTTCCCTGTTCTTGAGTCCAAGGCTTGCTTTGTTTGATTAGAATAAAGATAGGCATTAAAGGACATTTCAAAATTATTTTCAAATCCAATTTACAGTGATCGGAGGGAAACCATAATTCTTGGTTCTACTCTGTCTTCATCATCATGTCTGTCTTCTCAGGGAGTGAAGTTGTCCATGAAGCTGACATTGATCTAAGCCCACAGGAAGCCTTGGTGTTTGCATTGTATTTTGGCTGAACTACTTGAGACAAGCAGACATGAGCATGTGAGACTGAGAAAAACTGCCTGGGAGGGATGGAGGTCCGTGATACTCCAATCTCTGTTGTTGGTGCTATCTAATATGCAATGTTAAGAGAACACAGTCATTTGCTACAGCCAGGGCTCTGCTATGTGTGTTTGTGAATGTGTGGGTTTGTGTAATCAGAACTAAATGATATTAAATGAAGTTTTCTTGCCCTCCCAAGGACTCTGTATTAAATACTTCCAGATGGCTCAGTGCTGGAGATAAAAAAAAGTGTAACCATAGTGATGGAACGGAAATTATTTCTTTGTTCTTAGGCTGCAGTGTCCTAAAGACACTGCCATTTTCAAGGTCAAATAAATATTAGAAAGAGATAAAAATTGAAGAAAAATATGCTGGCTTATCTGCAAAACCTAATTTATTTTATGCATTATAAATTGTGTTAAAAATTACTAAAATGAGATTTCTTAGCAAGAATGAAATGTGTGGTTTCACAAAAGTCATTTCCAAAGATGAACATGGTTACCGAATTTAGCTTTAAAAGCTTTTCACACCATCAGAGAAATCAGCAAAGCTATCAATTACAGGATTTCAGTGGCGTTTCTGTCAGAAATATAATGGTTATTTTAGCATTCTCCTCAGCATTTGCTAAATTAAGAATGTCTGCTAACAGATCAATTAATTGGAGCATTATTTAATTTAATGAAATGTAATCCATCAAGGAATGCTAATTGGTCTTTTAAAAAAAACATTCTGACACCTCTTTCCAAATGGCAGAAATAGTTAGGCCCTGACATGGTGAGATGACGGCTGTAATTTTGAGTATTTCAGGTTAAAACTGAGCATTCTTCTGAACAAGCAGAACCCCTTCTTGTTCTTGTCCAATACTGAGCTCTGACACGTAGTGTTGCTATGCTCTCCTGAAAATATCTTGTAGCAGTAAGCCCTGCCACCCCTTCAGTTAATCTGGTTCCCTGCTCTGTGCCTTTTCCAGAGATGGAGGAATATGCACAAAATGCTGTTCCCATTATGATGCTCAACATCAGTGTTAAAAATACTGAAGATCAGAAGTTTTATTTCTGCAGATCTTCGGAGTCTCTCTCCTCTGTCCTGCGGAAGTGCACAAAGCAGGTTTTCCATTACTTGTGCTTCATTGTAGTGCAAGACTTGGCAGCAGGCAAGGCAGAATTTCTTGTGGAGGAAGCAGCACATAAAATGCCTCCTGGCAAACTGATCTTGCAGTGACTTTGAGGGAGTGCAGATGTGGCATTTAAAATCAAGCTTTTTGTTCGCAACTGAAGACTAAAGAATTCTTCTGTATGACTCACAACTTTACTCAGAGTGATTCATTGCAGAGAGCCCATTTTGCTCCATCTCCATAGTACAGATGTGGGCCAATGCAGATTTGTCTGCTGTGGTGTACCAAGAGACAGCCAAGTGAAAGGAGCAGAGGTGGCTTGCAGAAGGAGCAAGGAGATCCCAGAATGAGTAATCAATCAAATACATTTTGTGAGTCTCTTCAGTCAAATATGCCTTCTTTCTAAGAACTCATCCCCTTGCTGCCTTTTTAACCTCATGGCAGGGAAAGCTCCTTTGCATTAGCCAGGGTAAAATTGCAGGAACAAATCTAAACAACTAATCCAGCTCTCAATGAAAAATGACAAAGAGTAGGAGGCCATGGTCACAGAGGCATGGAGGCTTGCTCCCCTGTGAAGCTGCCATTGAAGCAGTGTTATAAGCATTGCGTCTGTTCCTAAGCAGATGTAGAAGTCTGATGTGAGTGCAAATAAGTAAGCTGAAATTGTATTTTGGTAGTTCAGGGATCTTAAAGTTTCAGTCAGAGCATAGGGTGATTTATTTTCTCCATTATGCTAACATAACTCTATTGTGAACCTGAAGGACCCCAATACATGCATTATGAGAGCAAAAACTGCTGTAATATCTGTACAGGGGAGTGTCCTCAGGATACTTTTACTAAAACAAAGTTCTGATTTTACCCAACTTAGTGTTTGGTTACTGTCAGGGCCCAGGCTATGGTCTCCAGCCAGCCGCAGGAGCTGCTGCCAGGGATGGTACTGCCTCCATGACTCTGGGAATGGAAACAAACTTATCTGTACCGAAAAACAGTAGCCCTTCTCTTTGGGGTGATGGTGACTTTTTTCTATTCTGGACCTCTGTCTAGGATATTTGAAGGTTTTCAGAAACAGCTGAGTTTAAGTGGAAAGTGCTCACCCCGAGTTGGATATCTGAGATCTTATCTGCTTTCTGTAGAGATTGTTAGTCAGTATTAAAACCTGACTCTGTCCTACTGGTTTTTGGGGGGTTTTGTGTTTCTGGCCTGTCTATGCCAGGCTTGCATCATCTCTTAATAAGCTTTCCTCTTCAAATTATTAGTTCACTTGTGAGGAGGAAAGGGTACAGAGGGATGAGAGAGCTGCAATAATATCTACATCTGAATCAGTTCCTGTTGGGGGTTAGGTTTGT